>JAHIAM010006976.1:0-115334 GCA_021605205.1 Aegilops longissima
TGTTTTGTTTTATTTTAAAAATAAAATTTAAAAAAAACCCCTCGGGGGCCAACCCCAGGCCAGAGCCCCCCTCCCCTGGCCCGGGGCCCCCCCCAGCACCCAGGAGGCAGCCCGGTGCCCCCCCCCCCCTGCGAATCTCCTGGCCTCGGCCACCCGCTCGCCTCACCTCCCTCTCTCTCTCGCCCTGGGCCCCCCATCTTCTTCCCTGCCCTAGCGCCTTTCAGGGTCGGGATCCGGGATCCGGGATCGATCCCCCGATCCCCGGCGAGGCCGACCCCGGGCTATAAAGCGACCTCCACCCATTCCCCCCCCTTGGAACCCTCTCCTCTCTCTCCGGCTTGGGAGCCAGCTCTCCCGCCGAAAGTCGCCGCCCGTGGCCCTCCCCTCCCACCACCCCGACCCCACCAACCACTCCCAACCTCCCCCACCCCGCGCGCTCCCTCACTCAGGCCTTGGAAGCCCGCGCACTCTCGCCCGCCGCCCGGTCGCCCGGACTCCGTGTCGTGGGATCACCCTCCCGTCGATCTAAGCGTGTGGCAAGTTAGAACCCGAAAAAATGTTTATTAAAAAACCGGCCGGTTCTGGTTTATTAGTTAGGTTTTTAGTTTAGGGCCCGTTTTAGTTTAACCAGGCCGTTTAGACTATTAACCGGAACCGATTTAGCCCATTAGGCCTTTTCTTTTATTTTGATTTTTGTTTTAGCGAATAGTTTCTTTCAAAAATTATATCTTTTATTCTGTTTATTATTTTGATGATTCTTTTTTGTTGGATTTTTTTTAGTTTTGTAGAATATATATTTACTATGTTAAAAAATTAAAATTGCTTTATTTTAGTTTTAGTCAGAATAGTAAATCTGCTATAACTTGAGTTAGAAAAATTATTTTGCATGATTCTTTTTCCCAACTTTATTTTCATTGCCAAACCCTAGAAATTAACTTGGGTATTTTAGGATTAATAAATAATTAGTTTTAACAGAATCCTATTAACCTAATTAATTAACTAGTCTTTTTCCTAATATTTTAATTAGTAAATGAATTTATTTTAACTTGTGATTAGTTATTCTAGGTTAGTTTCTGTCATTCTAGTAGATGAACTTTTATTTATAATTAATAAAAGTTTTAATTTATTTTCTTAATAGAAATTGGATTAGGCCTAAAATGAGTTTTATAATAGCTTTTTAATTAATTCTTTTGCTCCTAGTTGCTTAGTGAAACCTTTTACATTAAGTTAACTTAAAACCATGATTAGGTTATATTAAGGAATTTTTGTTATATAAAACTATTTTGTTATTGTTTGGAGTAGGAAAAACTTTGAATTGTTTTCTTTGAGTTTTCTTTTGGATTTGGTTTTGATTGTTTTGTTGTGTTATGTTACTTTTGTTATGTTGTGTTATGTGATCCTATTGCTTTGTGCTTATTGTGTTATTGTTTGTCTGGTAGAGTTTCAGATCTGACTTGCTCTGACTCTTTAGCTTCTGAGGATCATCGACCAAGGCAAGTTTGATCATGTTATTTCTATACCTATGTTTTTGTGCATTAGTAGTTGTCACCACCCACCATGCATGCGATGGTGAAATCTTGAAGTCATTAAACTTGAGTAGTATCATGTGGTAGGATGAACCAATCCTTGTTACCATGACCCTGGACGTAGTAGTTACTTTGCTATATGCTCGTGAGACGGGTTTTGGGATGAGTGAAATTCATAAGCAAGATGTGAGAGTCAATGATGATGACAACCCATGAACTACAATGATCAAGATGGACTTGAAAAATCACTCTTTGGTGGAGGGCGGTTGGCGGGCACCTGAGCACCAGTGGTGGCGGGATGCATGGAGAAGCGCCATGACATCTGCGAGCTTCACCCAGCCACAAAGAAGGATGGATGCCCCATGACCGGAAGCTTACATGCGCCGCAAGCCATTATGGGCTCACTGGGTTGACCCTAGTAGTAATGGTGGGCGGTACTCTGATGAAATGACGAGGATTGGATGGGTACGGCGTTGGCGGAAGAACTCTTTGGAAGACCTGTTTCATTCGTCCGTCTTCAAACACCATGAAGTGCGAAGACTTTAAGGAGGAATGATTCTTATGGGAAAGTCGCAAACCCTCTGCAGAGTTAAAGATCTAATCGATTAGCCGTGTCCCGATTCGGTTTGAGCCTCTGGAACTTGGAAGTATTAGGATATCTCAACACTAAAACTAATGAATTAATTTGAGGGTTTATGACTTAATAATTTGGAACGAGATATTGGTTGGTGGAACCATCTCAATAACTACCAACAATTGTAGTAATTTGCAAGCAAGTCCTGTAGTAGGATAAAATTTGCTGCATAAAATGATGAAACTTAGAGCTCCAACCAAAATGCATATAGAGTTAGTAACTTTATTATTGTTATTCTTCATGACTTGCCACTTATTCCAAAGCTGCCTACATATGACAGCGTATTATGAGATATCGATCGAAGTGAGGCTACGCTCGGCGCTTGGCGATTGCCCTTTGGGTCGGATGGACTCGCTTATCTTCGGCAACTTCATGATGTTATTAGTTTATTTCTCATGAGTTGGCCTTGAGCCAATTTATTCCCTTGTAATAAAGACTCTATATGAGAATCGATTAATGATATTCAGGTGTGATTGAACTTTGATTACTTTATCGATGTCTTGTGAGTACCGGCATGATCTTGGGATGAATACAGAACGATTTGACGATTTTGGGTCAGGTAAACTACGATTCGGTGAATCTGATGTAAGCCACTCACTTGAATGTCAAGTAAAAAATAACCACTACTGCATATATAGAATCGGTGGAGAGCCCTAAGCGGCTGACTCTGGGAGAAGAGAGTCGATCCTCTCAAATCCGGTGGTAATGATGTCATAGGAGAATCGATCCTCTAGATTACTGCGATTAGGAATGGGAGGAGCTCGTATACCAGTCGGTGGAATAATTTGAGCACATCCATGTGATCCGATACATGGGATAGTGAGAGAGTCAAACAGGTGGCAGCACTAACTGCTCCTACAGAGCCCTTCATCTCGGCGTGCACCATGTATCTATCTCGCTAGGTGGGAGGTGCAACCTACGACTAGTGGTAAAATTCTTTTACGTGAGTGGCTAAATTTAGGTATTCAATTCCTGGTGTAGTGTTATTACTGAGTACTATGTAGAATTGGTGACCGTTAATTTCTGTCATAACGATGCAGATAGCAACATGATGCTTCGTGTTAATTATTAAAATAAACCTTGTGATTTATGCGCGTATCTCTTTGGACAGCGGTTAATCCGTGTATTAATGTTGTTTTGTGTTTCTAATTACCATTCTGTGTTTGAGATGGAGCGATCTCGATGGATGAAAGAATCGAGAAAACCGTGGATTTTATGGGTGGGCGTGTCGAGTTCATAATTTGGCTGAAAATTACAAAGGAGAATTGGTGATCCCGAAATACATCCTGTAATCCATGTCTTGATTGTGCCAATACGAGTCACATGAAGTTCTGAGATGTCGAATCCCACTTAGTCTCTAAGGGATTCATGGATGGATATACGTTAGACGGAACACGGTGAAGAGGAGGTGTGGATAGAAGATACCCAGGGCAGCGGATGCTAACCCGATCGATGTCACGTGTATATTGAATCTAACATTGAGGCGGGCGTCAAGCTACCAATGGAACACGGAAGCCAGCGCCCTTTGGAAAACCAAGGCAGGTCGATGCAGATCGGCGATCTTGATATACCAGATTTTGCTGCTAAGTTACCCAGATTTGAGACTGAGGATAAGCATATGATTGGGTACAAGGATCTGCCAACCATTGATGTGGACTCAAGAAAAATTGTATCCGGTTGCAAAAGAAATATTCAGGTTGAATTGCCACAAACTTCTGATTAAAAGCGACAAACAATCTATCAAACAAGAACTTCCCGGATGTTAGGTCTTTTGAAGAAATTCTTAGGAAGATAATGTGCTCCCCGGAGAAAGCCACGAATGAAGCGAAAAATTGTTTGCCGGGTTGAACTTTGATGTCTGAAGATACCACTGGCTTGTGTGAATGATTATATTGTACCATGGTGAGTAGAAAAGATTCGTGCATGTCCCATGCAAGCAATACCTGATAGCGTGAGAAACAAAGGGCAAAATCAAATTGAACCTTGAGATCAAAGGCGAGTCCGTTCAAGTTGTTGGTACACCTTTAATTCCAAGAGTTAATGATTTGTTTGCAAACCCTAGGAGGAAACTAAGAAATTCTTGATGGCATCATGATAAGGAATTGTGGATAATTATATAAGAGCACCGAAAGATGGGGCTCAGTGGGTATTAATCGACAATTTTTTGAAATTTGAAAGGATCTAAAAATATAAAACCGAGTGTCTTGTGAGATGAATCCTTTTGGCGGCCTGACACCAATCCTATTTTATGGCGGTAGCTTACGTGCATATATAGCTAGCTCCCTTGGTTGTGTATGAAGAAAAAAAATACACCTTGATGCTCTTTGAGTTATCAAGGGCCCGAAGCAACATTGAAATGACATGGAAAAGCATTTCTTTAAGAAGCTCTTAGTAGAAGAAGCTGTGCAGCAGGTGTGGATAGATGTAATCACGTCTCTCGTGGTATCTACTTGCCAAACACTTTTGCCTTGTTTTGAGGACTCTTGCATGATTTGAATGGAACTAACCCGGCCTGACGTTGTTTTCAGCAGAATTGCCATGGTGTTGTTTAATGCGAAGCTTGAAAGTTCTCAATAACTGAAACTCCACAGTGCAAATAATAAAAATATTAGCCCGAAAGGAATCAAGGCGGGTGGCCCACACTGCAATCCGATGAGGGTAGAAGTGCGCTGCCCCCTGAACCAGCCCCCCTGCCTCGTGGGCCCCTAGACTCCACCGACCTCAACTCAACTCCATATATATCATGTTAAGGAGAGAGAAAAAAATAGAGAAAGATTCATCGCTTTTTGCAATCACAGGAGCTGAGCCTATACTCTCTCGGGAGGCTGATGGAGTAGATTCGTGGCTCGAGAGAGAATCCGTCGAGTAAATCATCATCAACCATCTTCCATCACCAATTTCATGATGCTCACATACATGCGTGATTAATTCCATCATGAAACTTGCTGGGCCAGGTGATAGGTTGGATTAGATTTATCATGTAATCGAGTTGATTTTGTTGAGGTTTGATCCTAGTATCACTATGTTACGAGATTGATGTTGCTGACTTTGCTATGCTTAATGCTTGTCACTAAGGCAGAAGTGCCGTTCAGATCTGAACCTATTATGTTTCATGTAGATATGTGAGTTCTTGATCCTATCTTTTGAGTCTATAGTCACCTCTATGTGTTATGATCAAGCAACCCCGGAAGTGACAATAGTCAGGACCACTCCAGTGATGACGTAGTTTGAGGAGTTCATGTATTCACTATGTGTTAATGCTTTGGTCGATATCTCTATTAAAAGAGGCCTTAATATCCCTTAGTTTCGCTAGGATCCCGCTTATATACAGGGAGGTAGGACAAAAGATGTCATGCAAGTTCTTTTCCATAAGCACGTATAAACTATGTTAAGACCATACCTACATTACATTGATGAATTGGAGCTAGTTAATCGTGTCACCCTATGTTATGATTGTTACATAGTGAACGCATCGACATAATTCTCCGCCATTGATCAATGCCTGACTTTTCACATATTGTTCTTAAGCTTATTTACTTTTCGTTGCTCTTTGTACAATCACTACAAAACCCAAAATATTACTTTTGCTACCATTACCGTTATTTCCATATTCTTTGCTACTAAATACTTTGCTGCAGATACTAAGTTATCAGGGTGTGGTTGAATTGACAACTCATTTGCTATACTTGAGAATATTCTTTGGCCTCCCCTTGTAGCGGAGTCAATAAATTTGGGTTGAATACTCTATCCTCAAAAACTGTTGCGATCCCCTATGTGGGTTATCAAGACTATTTTTACGGCATGCATTGCGGTGAACATAGCTCTATTCTTTGTAGTCACTTAGGTTTATATCTGCTGGTCGATGAAGAACTTGAAAGGCGAAAACAAAAATTTATCCCTTAACTTTCTGGGGGTAAGGAACTGCCATCGATGCTCTGCACTTGATTCATAGCCGGTTTTGGAGTAAACTTTAACGACACTAAACCTCTTATGCTATTCATTACATGTTATTGATGATGCCATACACTGTATGCATGATACTTATGATGAAACTACTTCTATGTGATACTACTGTGCCACTTGGTGAATTTCTTGATAAACAACTTGCTAGGGCTGAAGAATAAATTATTGAGCTGATAATATTCTGAAAGTGATGATGAAGACTCTCCTAATAAATATGAATTACTGTTGTGCACAGGGCTATGTTATGATGAAGAAACTGCTAGAACTTTTCTCTTGCTTGCAGTGATGAAGTGATCTTAAGAAATTATTAGCTAAAGCTTAAACAAAAACTACGAATGCTAGAATGAAATATGATCCCTTATGCTCTTCACCTATCTTTGTTACTATTAAAGATTATGAATTCTCTATTGATCACGATATAATTACTGGTTAGATAGAAGATCCTTTTTTGTGGCTATTAATCTAAAATTGTTGTGGCATCTTACTAAATTAAATGATAATACCTAATTCTAATGATGAGAGAACTTCGCTACTTTATATCCTAAAAATATTTCATTCTCATTAAAGGGTGATGCTAGATATGGTTTAATTCTCTTGATCTGCAGTTGTGGCGTAGTCCCAGGATATGATTCTTCTTTCTCTTGCTAAATATTTCCCTGCTCTAAGCTACTTTAAAGGATATATATAATTTTATTTCGCAAATTGAAGAAGAGAGTATCCAGGGCTTAAAGGAGTTTATCAATTACTTAATGCTTTGCCGATCATCCTCTTGAAAATGAAATACTTGATATCTTTTATAACGGACTAACGATGCTTCCAGAGACCACCTGGATAGTTGTGCTGGTTCTGTTTCCTCTATAAGATATGATAAAAGCTGAAATCCGCCTACTAATTTTAGCTTCAATGTTTGGATGAGTTTGATAATTTTATACGTTATGAAAAGATTTTAATGCTTATTTGTTGAACAGTAAAACAAAGTGCTTATATGATTGAACACTTGAGTGATTATATGTCTAAGAGTTAAAGGTGAACTTAAACTCATTAGTAGACATAACTATGGTTACCACTCAAATACAACAAAATACTTAAAGCTCAAAATGATTTTCTAATGAATTGAATAGTAGAATAATAGATATCAAATTGTTAGGTGGCTACTCGGTGATAAAGCCAATCAGGATCCTTTCTATCTAGTGAACCTATTAGTGCACCTAGTCCTTCTAAAGAAGAAAAAGAAAAATGATAGGACTTTACATGCTTCTAGTGAACCTATTGCCAAAACGTAAAGTCAAATGATATTTCTATTTACAGTGCTGAAACACAATCGGTAATGAACATGAAACTATGAAAATGTTAATAATGATGTTATGTTGATGCTCAACCTAGCAATGATAATGATGTAGAAACTGAACCTTCTGTTGATCTTGATAACCCACAATCAAAGAATCAACATTATATTAAGAGACTTTGTTGCTAGGAAGCACGGTAGGAAAGAACAGGTTGAAAACCCATGCCTTTCCTCCCACCATCCAAAAAAGGATGATGGGATTTTGGTAGCTTTCTTTGAAATGATTAGACCTATCTTCTTAATTATCGTTTGGTGATATGCTCAAAATGAATCCTTATGCTGATATGAAAGATATTGTTACTAATAAAAAGAAGATACGGGCTGAAATTTCCACCATGCTAGCTAATTACACTTTTTCAAGGGTGGAATACCTAAAGCTAAGATCGATTACCAACTATACCATGCTCCATTAAAAGAAACTATGTTCAAACGCGCTTTATGTGATCTTGGGCGGAGTGTTATGTTATGCCTCTCTCTTTATATATTGAACTTGATTTGAATAAGTTTACACCTACTGAAATATATCATGCAAATGGTTGATATATCAATTTACTATACCTACCGGTATTTGTGAGGATATTGCTGTTGTGAGTTTTAAGCGTTGCTATTTAACAGACTTTGTTATTCTTGATATTCGAGGACAATAGTATGTCTATTATTCTTAGAAGACCCTTTTGAATAATGAGGGCTGTTGATTGATTGCAACAAAGGCAATGTCACTTTTCATGTTAATGGTAATGAGCATACGGTACACTTTCGAGAAGCGACCTCAAGTTCACAATATCAATTCTATTGGAAAAATTCCATCGATTATTTTTGAGTTTGAATTTCCTCTTCCTCTGCTTGAAAAGAGATATGATGTTATTATTAGGATGTGCATATCCCGTTAAGTGTTACATAGTGTTATTCAAAATTTATCGGTTTCATGCTTGGTGGAATGAGTTTGTTAACAAGACACGATCAACCTTGTTAGTAGATTCCTTTTGATGAGCATGGAGATGGATGAAGTTAGAAAGCACAACCTTCTACCCTCCTTTTACTTTACATTTATTTAGTTGAAATAAAGAAAAAAATAGTATTTTCCTGTCTATTTTACAAATTATCCCAGTGCAATATAAAAATACCGAAAATAAAAGTTCTCAAATGCCTTGCCAATTTAATATGATTTTTCTAGAATATTTGAGAATATCAAAGCTGAAAGAACACGTGAGGGTAGCTTTTTGTACGAGGGTCAGTAGCCCCCTGCCTCGTGAAACCATAGTGGCTCCCTCACTTATTCTCACCCACACACTTCTTCTTCCTCCAAAAAAATCACCATCCAGCTCAAAGCACGAGTTCTAGCTCATTTCTTGCGATTTTCTATCTCCTTGCTCAAAGCACCTCTCACAAAGCTGCTTTGGGTTGTTCTGTGGTATGTAACTCCTCCATTGGTCCAATTAGTTTTGTTCTAGTGATTTATTCATTGCAAATTTGTGCTACCTAGGTGACCATGTTCTTGAGCTTGCATGTCAATTTATATGGTTCAAGTATTCTAATGCATGATATGGGCTCTAGGCACTTGTAGGAGTAGTTGCTATCAATTTTATTGACTTGGTTCACTTTTATTTGAAGTTACTAAAATTTCAGAAATTTTGCGGAGAATAAATTGTTTTGGGAAAATGTACCAAGGTGGTCCTTCAAGGAAGCAGGACCAGGGCTTGCAATGCGTGATGCTGATCATGAACCACAGGGCGCCTAGTGCGGCCTTGTTGTAATAACCTTGAGAGGACTTCATGGATCAGCGAGGAATTAAGGAAGAATTTAGCATATTCAACGTATTCGATATGAGTTTGAGGAAAAGTGTAAATCGGTGCCACTATCTCACTGGTTCCTTTGTGAGGAGGTTTGAATTTTCATGCACAATTCTCAAACTATCTGTTTGATCTTTATGAAATTCTTATACTATGGACTTAGGTTTACCATGCTTGCAAACTTCACAATGGGGTAGTACTAGTGAACCTACATAAATCTGAGGTTAGAGATTTTCTTGCTAGTATAAGCATGGGTGAATCGGAGACATAGCACAAGCCACCATAGGGGCATTCATTTTCCTGCTATACATTATTTCTCTCTTCATGGTAGGTGCATAAATGGTAGGATGAGCATGTCACATGTGTGTCCTTGACCTCGGTATTCTTAGGAGTGCTGTGTTGGAGATAAGCATTATAATTTGGGCTGTAAATGGATTTGTCCTGTGGGATGTCCTAGTGTGAGACTTAGTCCGAAATAGCGCGTCTCTGTGATAGCATGAAGGGAGTTGATCGGAATCGAGAAAGCATAACACAAGACAAAGATTTAGACAGCTTGGGCCCAGAAACATCATCCGTAATAGCCCTACATGTTGTTGAGGCTGAGTCTCATTATGCTCTTGGAGTCGCGTAAACCGGCTCTCCTCTTTGTGTCTAACCCTAGATTGTTTCTTCTTGCTTGTAGCTTCCCCCTCTTTGGGGAGCCTACCCCTCCTTATATATGTTGAAGGGGCGGTTTACATGACTAGTCCTAGTTGGATTAGGATTACTCTATTACAAAGTGAGTCCTAGTCTTGCTTCCTTTATAGGAGAATAGTCATACGCTTTCCTCATAAACGTACGATTAAACATGAATTGACCTTACAGGCCTTGGGCCTTGTCATCCGTCTGTCCCATTATGCGGATCACCGGTGAGTCATAATGACGGTGGTTGCTTGTAAACCGCTTGGTCGAGAATGATCTTGATGAATCATAAAATGTCGACGGGTTATACTTCCTGGCGGATTCGCCGAAATATATCCCGACATTAGCCTCAAGTTTAGCTTGGATTTATCCATATTAATTTTTGCTGCAAAATAAACACAAGAACAAATTTGACGGGTTGTGCTCCGGGTTAAGAATTCTTGTAGACGGCACGATCATCCTTAAGTCCTTGTCATTTCCTCCTTCCGGAGAAAATACGGGTTATTAACCACTTCATACTCAAATTAACGTTGGCTTCTCATAGAAAAATATTGTGAAGAATAATCCACTTGAGTAAACTTCCAAGCGCCGTTTAAATATCGGTCTTGAAATACTCATCGATATTCAGCGGTTTGAAGATGTAAAACTTGCGGTTTATCATTACAAAATTCTGGAAGTTATATAACAGGCGATCTTGGGTCATAATTGTTGTTGACACGGGTCATGTAATTGATCTTCTGATTTGCTCAAAACTGATATATGCATAATACTGTAGCCCCCCAAGTGCGGGTTGGCATGCTTTTGGCAACCGGGACTTGTAATTTTCTGATGCTCATTAAAGCTTGAATGTTGATAGGAGCAATTGGTAGCCCCCAGGCGGCTCATTACAACATGATGAGTCGGTATTCAATAAGGTGAGCAAAAATGACTTTGCATTAGTCCCCAAGTGTCATGGTGCATGCTTGCGGCGACATGAGACTTGTATATTTGATATAATCTCAACTTTGAATAATGTAGCCCCCAAGTGCGAGTCGTAAGCTGCGGCGACTCGGAACTATCCTTTCATTGCAGAATAAATCATATTCATTGACAAAATAATATCCATTGCGCATAAGCGACTTTGAAAAACTTGATCATAATATTAATAACCATAATAAAAATCCAGCCATGTTGGCTATTCAAGATAATATAATCCGGTATGAAAACCTTATTCATCCAATATCATAATGAAAATTCAGCCAGTTTGGCTATTTGAATAATATAACCCAATCATTTATAAAGCGCATGATTCAATGGCATAATCCAAATATATCTTGGCGACATAGTCCAAAGCCGGGCGGTTTAATAAACACGGATAATTTCTCATCATATCTGGCAACTTATCGTCTTAAAGCCAGGAGCCAGTTTAGTAAACACGGATAATTTATAATCATGCTTTATTCAACCTGTTTACGCATACAACAAGTTTAAAGTGTCTGGCGGTTTATTGGGGCAGATCATAATGTAACATATTGGGTTTATAACCAAGGCTGCACTTAAGAATAATTAAATATGGAATATATCATACCCGTGACATTGAATCCATCATTGGTTTACCAACTTTTTACATGTGGTGATAACCCCAATCTTGAGTATTGATAACTCCTTCCATATTGTGCGGTTTATGATAAAACCGTCTTGAGGTTATGATAAACACCGGATTAACCATATATAATCTTGGTGACTTTGAGTCAGCAGACCGGGTTGATAGTCTCGGATTAAGATTTGAGCATGTTAAGTCAATTTGTAATGGTGTGATGAACAGTTTAATAATGTCGGTTTATAGCATAACAAAAGAAATGCTTATCAAAAAGAAAACAGAATTCAAGCAAAGGCAAAGATAAAACCATTGCAAATGAGGCTTTGAGGAAGCCGTCAAGAGCATACCATGGTGGGACAACCAAACTCCCAAAAAGGCGTAGCTATGGTTCCAGTCAGCGGGTCCCAAATGATGCTTTGGTATTACGTCGATCAAGAGGTGTAGCGATGGTTGGGTTCAACCAAAGCCCCCAAAATCTTTGTGGCACTAGGCCGATCAGGCGTGACTATGGTTCATCTTGACCAAGTCCCCAAGTGATGTTGTGGCATTGAGCGATCAAGAGGTGACTATGGTTCGGATACAACCAAAGCCCCCAAGTGATGTTGTGGCATTGCGCAAGATCAAGTGACTGGTTGAGACGACCAAGCCCCAAGTGATCAATAATATGATAAGCCAATAAGGCATGATACCCATGTTTGAACGCGCATCATGGCAGCATGTCCTCTTTGGCACCCTTTAACTTTTGCAAGAGATAAATCCTTCTTGAAGCGGACGTTAAACGGATATTGAAAACTTCAAAGCTTTGTGTGATACATCTTTCCTTGAACGGATTTTAAACGGAATCCTCATTTCAGCCGGAAATTTTGATGGCCTTTAAAATCGAACTTGTGAAGTTAATTCCTTTTCAGGGAAATTTTTAAGCGGTTGAGAGCTTGAGCTTTGCAAGAGATAGTTTCCTCTTAAGCGGTTGAACCGGATCTGAGAGCTTGAGCGCTGTGGGAAGGATTTTCCTTAAACCGGACTATAAACCGGAAGCATCATTGTGAGCGGAATATTTGGCACCTTTAATATACTTGATAGCCTACGGGACGGGTTATCTTTCCTTCAACATCTTGGGGCACTTGAATTTGCTGTGACTGGCAAGATTTCTTTGAGTCATATCATCGTAGCCCTGGATCTCAAAGGTGACTCGAGGGGCTGGCTTGAGATTCTCCATATTTGACCGTGATATAAACGGCATAACTTGTATATCATTGGTGTGAATCCACGAGTTTGAGGTGACTACGGCGGGTTATAAATGATCCTGTATAGAACCGTTCGGACCAATGGTTCCTTCAAGCGGTGATTTGAAGTTAACCAAATTGTAGTGGCGACTTGCATGTCCACTAAACCCTCCAGCGAGCGGCGGTTGATGATAATTGCCTCCATTTTGCTTTGGAAAAACCCGGCTACTAGCGGTGACTTGCTCATACTCAATAAGCAGCTCATGCAGGCAGGTGTGGCGGCCCGGTGTGATGTAGACCAGGCCACGAAGCAGGCGGCAAGATGACCTCGACATCATGGCGGCTCCAAGCAGATGAGGCCGGCCGTGGGGTTGTGGCCGGAACTGACGAGAGTTAACCACGTTGTTTTGTTGTATTGAACAATTGTCACCATCAACAATATTGCAGACCAAGGCAAAGATAAAGCGCTACGTGACAAAAATAATATGTGCCAATAAAATGTATTTTAGATGAATATCACTTGATGTGCGGGCGGAAATAATCCGCCATGAAATCGATGATACGCTAAATGGAGTTGAAGTAAACTCCACGGGTGAATCGACGCGGCGTGGTAAACCGATCGCAGGACGGCTGAGTCGGCATAGCGTTTATGGCGGCCGGACACATGAACCCGGCGCGGTAGACCCAGGCGAGTCATCCGTGGCGTTATGGTGACACGGATGGGCGAATCGGTGGCGTTTGATGTAAGCGGACGCGACACGCGCCCATGAAACCCACGGCCACGGTGACGTGCCCCGATGGTATAACACCACCTGCGTTTTCTTTTAATAGCCGTCACATAAAAATATTATAGGCGAGTAATTGTTGCTGATGAAAACAACGTGTTAGTAACATGGACTTAGATGGATATCACTGATTTGTCCGTATAACGGATGATCGCATGTGTGACATCAGATAACCTTTGATGCTATTGCTTTGGTCCTTATATTTATCCAAAGGATTTTTCGTTGATCCCGATGACCTCGCGAGATCTTTGTGGTAGCTCTTCTCCTTTATCTTGCGATCCTTAACAAAATACTTTATCCGGATGAACTCATGCATCATCTTGGTCTTCATCTCTGGATGTCGATTCTCCTAAGTAATAATGTCGGCGCCGTGGTGACCCGGCATGACCCCAATGCATCGCTCTTGTGATCCATTGTGTTCAGCGCTTTTACTGCTTGTTTTTCTTCCTTGGCGAACTGTTGCGCTCGAGCGTCGGCTTGAGCGTATGGTGAGTTGCTTGCAGCATAGCATGAAGCGTGCACATGATGGTGACCATGGTAGCGACTTCAGTGAAGCACGACAGCGGCTCTACAACATAGCGAGTCCCGCTTGAGGCTACTGTGTAAGTTTGCGTGGACAACGAGTCGGGGCGTGAAGGCGTTACAAAGTCCGGTCGTAAAAAGAAAGCGGCTCGGGCCAAGACTGGCGCGCCCGATCAATGCAAAGAGCATCTTGTGCCGAATCGACGGCGAGCAAGCAGTGACACAGCAATGTAGATGGGAAGCTTGGTCAGGTGAGGGCTTGATCAGCCATAAACAAAAAAGCGACTCTGATAAGCGATGAAAGCGAATCAACAGCGGTCTTAGAGCGTATGACGGGTGAATGCTGCTAGGTGACTTCGACCGGCTTGGAAACAAAGACCGGCGAGACCAATCCTTCGGTTGCTATTCGTAGTAACTTTCAACGCTGATAATATGCTTTGGCTGGATGTGAAAAACAAATCCGATCTAATGCTTATCTAATGCAGGTCCTACATCCTTCCGTATTAATAGCCATCAAGTCAATCAATAACCTTGTCCTTGTCTTCACATGAAAGTACTCTTGCTTGAATCAATTGGCGTAAATGGCGGCAATACTCATTCTGGCCGAATCCTTGTTGCTTCAGACCCACACCTCGGTACTTGATCCGACAGATTACTCGTGGAATATCGTACTGCAGCAGCGTAGCGAGACACTATGTATATCTGCGTAAACAGCGACTAGCGGACCAGTGGATTTAAAAACTGATTCCATAGTCTCGGACCAGTCGTGAAAGTCTTCAACCTGGCGGCCGTGGGTGGCGACAGCGAAAATCAATTCTTTAGCCGGATTAAGCGGATCACAAATGCAACCCCTAACTCTTGATCTCAATTTCGTTTTGATACAACTATTCATCGATACATGAGATCCTTCGCGAGTTCTCTTATTTTCGGTATATCACGAACTTCCGATCCTTGGGAGATCCTGCAGAACTCAACACCACGTGCGCTTTACGGTGGCGTAACTTCTCGTGGTTGTCACGCAGATGTCCTAGTGTGAGGACTTAGTCGTGAGAATAGCATCTGGCGGTAGCTTGAAGGGGTTGATCGAATCGAGAAGCGCAACACACAAGACAAAGAATTTAGACAGCTTGGGCCCAGAAACATCATCCAGTAAGCCCTACATGCTGTTTGAGGCTAAGTCTCATTATGCTCTTGAGGATGCAAGTAAACCCGGCTCTCCTCTTTGTATCTAGCCCTAAGATTGTTTCTTCTTGCTTGTAGCTTCCCCTCTTTGGGGGCCCTACCCCTCCTTATATATGTTGAAGGGCGGTTTACATGACTAGTCCTAGTTGGATTAGGATTACTCTATTACAAGTGGAGTCCTAGTCTTGCTTCCTTTGTAGGAGAATAGTGCTTCGCTTTCCTCATAAACGGCCCACCATTAAATGTGAACGGTACGGGCCTTGGGCCTTTAATCATCCGTCATCCCATTATGCGGATCACGGTGAGTCATAATGACAATTGGGTTGCTTGTAAACGCTAGGTCGAAGTAGTCGCCGATGAATACGCCAAGTGTCGGCGGGTTATACTTACGGCGGAGTTACGCCTGTGAGGTATATCCACAGACGAAGCCATTGTTGCGCGTAGGTTGCACAATAATAGATTTAATGGAATTTCTTTGGTGGAATTTATGCAACCCGTATAGCTCATTTTCTTGGTATAACCATACGTGAGGATGATATTGAGTTGCCTCCCTTATTTGGATTATGAGGCTATGGTTGCGTCATCATTTTGTTGATGAGTTCCTCCGTCCGACTAATCTTTGACGAGACGATGCACCTATCCGTCGCTCTCACTGCTTCTACTTTCTTTGACTTTCGGGCAAAGGAGATGTTTATAACCAGAGAGGAGGTGGAAGAGTATAAGAGGAGGAGCTGACATGGCTAGCCTCAAGCTGCGGCCACGCGATGCAATAGACAGCTTGCATCTCGATCGACCCCAACTACAACTTTGGATATCCTTTAGGCCATCCAGTGGCACTAGACCAACCTGGGCCAACCTAAGCTTGGGAAATCGTATTTCCCACCGACATTACATTCATGTTCACACACTCATTGCTGATATAGGATTGCTCGTCGTCTCCAGCGTATCCATAATTTTTTATTGTTCCATGCTATATTATATTCTGTTTGGACATTAATGGGCTTTATTATACACTTTTATATTATTTTGGGACTAACCTATTAGCAGGAGGCCCACCCAGTGCTGTTTTTTGCCTATTTGAGTTTACTTGAGAAAAAAGAATATCAAGCGAGTCCAAGCGAATGAAACCTTCGAGTGATTTTTGGAATGAGCGTGATCGAGGACTTGGACCCTCGTCAAGAAAGCAACCGGGGAGGCACGAGGTAGGGAGCCTACCCCCACAGCGCGCCCTCCACCCTCGTGGGGCCCATGTTGCTCCACCGTACTTCTTCCTCCTATATATATACCTCGTACCACCAAACTACAGATCTGAACCAAAATCCTAATTCCACCGCCCGCAACCTTATACAGCGTGAGATCCCATCTTGGGGCCTTTTACAGCGCTTCTGTGGGAGGGGCATTGATCACGGAGGGCTTCTACATCAACACCGCCTCTCCAGATGATGTGTGGTGGTTACCTCAGACCTTGGGTCCATGAGTTATAGCTAGATTGCTTCTTCTCTCTCTTTGGATCTCAATACAAAGTTCTCCCGATTCTCATGGAGACCTATTCGATGTAATCTTCTTTTTCGGTGTGTTTGTTGAGACCAAGAATTGTGGTTTGTGATCAAGTTTATCTATGAACAATATTTGAATCTTCTACTGTGTTCTTTTATGTATGATTGGTTATCTTTGCAAGACTCTTGATTATCATTTTTGGTTTGGCCTACTAGATTAATCTTTCTTGCAATGGGAGAAGTGCTTAGCTTTGGGTTCATTCTTGCGGTGTCCTTTCCCTTTGGTAAAGGGGCAAGGCGCGTATTGTATTATTGCCATCGAGGATAAAAAGATGGGGTTTATATCATATTGCCGCAGTATCCCTCTACATCATGTCATCTTACTTAAGCGTTACTACATTCTTTTGAACAATACTCTAGATGCATCTTTGGATAGCGAGTCGATGTGGAGTAATAGTAATAGATCACGGCGAAGTGGGTCTACGCCACGGACGATGCCTATATACATGATCATACCTAGATATAAAAATTATTTTGCATGATTCTTTTGTCCCAACTTTATTTTGCATTGCCAAACCCTAGAAATTAACTTGGGTATTTTAGGATTAATAAATAATTAGTTTTAAGCAGAATCCTATTAATCCTAATTAATTAACTAGTTTCATTTTCCTAATATTTTAATTAGTAAATGAATTTATTTTAACTTGTGATTAGTTATTCTAGGTTAGTTTCTGTCATTCTAGTAGATGAACTTTTATTTATAATTAATAAAAGTTTTAATTTATTTTCTTAATAGAAATTGGATTAGGCCTAAAATGAGTTTTATAATAGCTTTTTAATTAATTCTTTTGCTCCTAGTTGCTTAGTGAAACCTTTTACATTAAGTTAACTTAAAACCATGATTAGGTTATATTAAGGAATTTTTGTTATATAAAACTATTTTGTTATTGTTTGGAGTAGGAAAAACTTTGAATTGTTTTCTTTGAGTTTTCTTTTGGATTTGGTTTTGATTGTTTTGTTGTGTTATGTTACTTTTGTTATGTTGTGTTATGTGATCCTATTGCTTTGTGCTTATTGTGTTATTGTTTGTCTGGTAGAGTTTCAGATCTGACTTGCTCTGACTCTTTAGCTTCTGAGGATCATCGACCAAGGCAAGTTTGATCATGTTATTTCTATACCTATGTTTTTGTGCATTAGTAGTTGTCACCACCCACCATGCATGCGATGGTGAAATCTTGAAGTCATTAAACTTGAGTAGTATCATGTGGTAGGATGAACCAATCCTTGTTACCATGACCCTGGACGTAGTAGTTACTTTGCTATATGCTCGTGAGACGGGTTTTGGGATGAGTGAAATTCATAAGCAAGATGTGAGAGTCAATGATGATGACAACCCATGAACTACAATGATCAAGATGGACTTGAAAAATCACTCTTTGGTGGAGGGCGGTTGGCGGGCACCTGAGCACCAGTGGTGGCGGGATGCATGGAGAAGCGCCATGACATCTGCGAGCTTCACCCAGCCACAAAGAAGGATGGATGCCCCATGACCGGAAGCTTACATGCGCCGCAAGCCATTATGGGCTCACTGGGTTGACCCTAGTAGTAATGGTGGGCGGTACTCTGATGAAATGACGAGGATTGGATGGGTACGGCGTTGGCGGAAGAACTCTTTGGAAGACCTGTTTCATTCGTCCGTCTTCAAACACCATGAAGTGCGAAGACTTTAAGGAGGAATGATTCTTATGGGAAAGTCGCAAACCCTCTGCAGAGTTAAAGATCTAATCGATTAGCCGTGTCCCGATTCGGTTTGAGCCTCTGGAACTTGGAAGTATTAGGATATCTCAACACTAAAACTAATGAATTAATTTGAGGGTTTATGACTTAATAATTTGGAACGAGATATTGGTTGGTGGAACCATCTCAATAACTACCAACAATTGTAGTAATTTGCAAGCAAGTCCTGTAGTAGGATAAAATTTGCTGCATAAAATGATGAAACTTAGAGCTCCAACCAAAATGCATATAGAGTTAGTAACTTTATTATTGTTATTCTTCATGACTTGCCACTTATTCCAAAGCTGCCTACATATGACAGCGTATTATGAGATATCGATCGAAGTGAGGCTACGCTCGGCGCTTGGCGATTGCCCTTTGGGTCGGATGGACTCGCTTATCTTCGGCAACTTCATGATGTTATTAGTTTATTTCTCATGAGTTGGCCTTGAGCCAATTTATTCCCTTGTAATAAAGACTCTATATGAGAATCGATTAATGATATTCAGGTGTGATTGAACTTTGATTACTTTATCGATGTCTTGTGAGTACCGGCATGATCTTGGGATGAATACAGAACGATTTGACGATTTTGGGTCAGGTAAACTACGATTCGGTGAATCTGATGTAAGCCACTCACTTGAATGTCAAGTAAAAAATAACCACTACTGCATATATAGAATCGGTGGAGAGCCCTAAGCGGCTGACTCTGGGAGAAGAGAGTCGATCCTCTCAAATCCGGTGGTAATGATGTCATAGGAGAATCGATCCTCTAGATTACTGCGATTAGGAATGGGAGGAGCTCGTATACCAGTCGGTGGAATAATTTGAGCACATCCATGTGATCCGATACATGGGATAGTGAGAGAGTCAAACAGGTGGCAGCACTAACTGCTCCTACAGAGCCCTTCATCTCGGCGTGCACCATGTATCTATCTCGCTAGGTGGGAGGTGCAACCTACGACTAGTGGTAAAATTCTTTTACGTGAGTGGCTAAATTTAGGTATTCAATTCCTGGTGTAGTGTTATTACTGAGTACTATGTAGAATTGGTGACCGTTAATTTCTGTCATAACGATGCAGATAGCAACATGATGCTTCGTGTTAATTATTAAAATAAACCTTGTGATTTA
The DNA here is from genome assembly GCA_021605205.1 of Aegilops longissima. Taxonomy (NCBI): domain Eukaryota; kingdom Viridiplantae; phylum Streptophyta; class Magnoliopsida; order Poales; family Poaceae; genus Aegilops; species Aegilops longissima. The sequence continues at coordinate 19,635 of JAHIAM010006976.1, forward strand.
TGCGCGTATCTCTTTGGACAGCGGTTAATCCGTGTATTAATGTTGTTTTGTGTTTCTAATTACCATTCTGTGTTTGAGATGGAGCGATCTCGATGGATGAAAGAATCGAGAAAACCGTGGATTTTATGGGTGGGCGTGTCGAGTTCATAATTTGGCTGAAAATTACAAAGGAGAATTGGTGATCCCGAAATACATCCTGTAATCCATGTCTTGATTGTGCCAATACGAGTCACATGAAGTTCTGAGATGTCGAATCCCACTTAGTCTCTAAGGGATTCATGGATGGATATACGTTAGACGGAACACGGTGAAGAGGAGGTGTGGATAGAAGATACCCAGGGCAGCGGATGCTAACCCGATCGATGTCACGTGTATATTGAATCTAACATTGAGGCGGGCGTCAAGCTACCAATGGAACACGGAAGCCAGCGCCCTTTGGAAAACCAAGGCAGGTCGATGCAGATCGGCGATCTTGATATACCAGATTTTGCTGCTAAGTTACCCAGATTTGAGACTGAGGATAAGCATATGATTGGGTACAAGGATCTGCCAACCATTGATGTGGACTCAAGAAAAATTGTATCCGGTTGCAAAAGAAATATTCAGGTTGAATTGCCACAAACTTCTGATTAAAAGCGACAAACAATCTATCAAACAAGAACTTCCCGGATGTTAGGTCTTTTGAAGAAATTCTTAGGAAGATAATGTGCTCCCCGGAGAAAGCCACGAATGAAGCGAAAAATTGTTTGCCGGGTTGAACTTTGATGTCTGAAGATACCACTGGCTTGTGTGAATGATTATATTGTACCATGGTGAGTAGAAAAGATTCGTGCATGTCCCATGCAAGCAATACCTGATAGCGTGAGAAACAAAGGGCAAAATCAAATTGAACCTTGAGATCAAAGGCGAGTCCGTTCAAGTTGTTGGTACACCTTTAATTCCAAGAGTTAATGATTTGTTTGCAAACCCTAGGAGGAAACTAAGAAATTCTTGATGGCATCATGATAAGGAATTGTGGATAATTATATAAGAGCACCGAAAGATGGGGCTCAGTGGGTATTAATCGACAATTTTTTGAAATTTGAAAGGATCTAAAAATATAAAACCGAGTGTCTTGTGAGATGAATCCTTTTGGCGGCCTGACACCAATCCTATTTTATGGCGGTAGCTTACGTGCATATATAGCTAGCTCCCTTGGTTGTGTATGAAGAAAAAAAATACACCTTGATGCTCTTTGAGTTATCAAGGGCCCGAAGCAACATTGAAATGACATGGAAAAGCATTTCTTTAAGAAGCTCTTAGTAGAAGAAGCTGTGCAGCAGGTGTGGATAGATGTAATCACGTCTCTCGTGGTATCTACTTGCCAAACACTTTTGCCTTGTTTTGAGGACTCTTGCATGATTTGAATGGAACTAACCCGGCCTGACGTTGTTTTCAGCAGAATTGCCATGGTGTTGTTTAATGCGAAGCTTGAAAGTTCTCAATAACTGAAACTCCACAGTGCAAATAATAAAAATATTAGCCCGAAAGGAATCAAGGCGGGTGGCCCACACTGCAATCCGATGAGGGTAGAAGTGCGCTGCCCCCTGAACCAGCCCCCCTGCCTCGTGGGCCCCTAGACTCCACCGACCTCAACTCAACTCCATATATATCATGTTAAGGAGAGAGAAAAAAATAGAGAAAGATTCATCGCTTTTTGCAATCACAGGAGCTGAGCCTATACTCTCTCGGGAGGCTGATGGAGTAGATTCGTGGCTCGAGAGAGAATCCGTCGAGTAAATCATCATCAACCATCTTCCATCACCAATTTCATGATGCTCACATACATGCGTGATTAATTCCATCATGAAACTTGCTGGGCCAGGTGATAGGTTGGATTAGATTTATCATGTAATCGAGTTGATTTTGTTGAGGTTTGATCCTAGTATCACTATGTTACGAGATTGATGTTGCTGACTTTGCTATGCTTAATGCTTGTCACTAAGGCAGAAGTGCCGTTCAGATCTGAACCTATTATGTTTCATGTAGATATGTGAGTTCTTGATCCTATCTTTTGAGTCTATAGTCACCTCTATGTGTTATGATCAAGCAACCCCGGAAGTGACAATAGTCAGGACCACTCCAGTGATGACGTAGTTTGAGGAGTTCATGTATTCACTATGTGTTAATGCTTTGGTCGATATCTCTATTAAAAGAGGCCTTAATATCCCTTAGTTTCGCTAGGATCCCGCTTATATACAGGGAGGTAGGACAAAAGATGTCATGCAAGTTCTTTTCCATAAGCACGTATAAACTATGTTAAGACCATACCTACATTACATTGATGAATTGGAGCTAGTTAATCGTGTCACCCTATGTTATGATTGTTACATAGTGAACGCATCGACATAATTCTCCGCCATTGATCAATGCCTGACTTTTCACATATTGTTCTTAAGCTTATTTACTTTTCGTTGCTCTTTGTACAATCACTACAAAACCCAAAATATTACTTTTGCTACCATTACCGTTATTTCCATATTCTTTGCTACTAAATACTTTGCTGCAGATACTAAGTTATCAGGGTGTGGTTGAATTGACAACTCATTTGCTATACTTGAGAATATTCTTTGGCCTCCCCTTGTAGCGGAGTCAATAAATTTGGGTTGAATACTCTATCCTCAAAAACTGTTGCGATCCCCTATGTGGGTTATCAAGACTATTTTTACGGCATGCATTGCGGTGAACATAGCTCTATTCTTTGTAGTCACTTAGGTTTATATCTGCTGGTCGATGAAGAACTTGAAAGGCGAAAACAAAAATTTATCCCTTAACTTTCTGGGGGTAAGGAACTGCCATCGATGCTCTGCACTTGATTCATAGCCGGTTTTGGAGTAAACTTTAACGACACTAAACCTCTTATGCTATTCATTACATGTTATTGATGATGCCATACACTGTATGCATGATACTTATGATGAAACTACTTCTATGTGATACTACTGTGCCACTTGGTGAATTTCTTGATAAACAACTTGCTAGGGCTGAAGAATAAATTATTGAGCTGATAATATTCTGAAAGTGATGATGAAGACTCTCCTAATAAATATGAATTACTGTTGTGCACAGGGCTATGTTATGATGAAGAAACTGCTAGAACTTTTCTCTTGCTTGCAGTGATGAAGTGATCTTAAGAAATTATTAGCTAAAGCTTAAACAAAAACTACGAATGCTAGAATGAAATATGATCCCTTATGCTCTTCACCTATCTTTGTTACTATTAAAGATTATGAATTCTCTATTGATCACGATATAATTACTGGTTAGATAGAAGATCCTTTTTTGTGGCTATTAATCTAAAATTGTTGTGGCATCTTACTAAATTAAATGATAATACCTAATTCTAATGATGAGAGAACTTCGCTACTTTATATCCTAAAAATATTTCATTCTCATTAAAGGGTGATGCTAGATATGGTTTAATTCTCTTGATCTGCAGTTGTGGCGTAGTCCCAGGATATGATTCTTCTTTCTCTTGCTAAATATTTCCCTGCTCTAAGCTACTTTAAAGGATATATATAATTTTATTTCGCAAATTGAAGAAGAGAGTATCCAGGGCTTAAAGGAGTTTATCAATTACTTAATGCTTTGCCGATCATCCTCTTGAAAATGAAATACTTGATATCTTTTATAACGGACTAACGATGCTTCCAGAGACCACCTGGATAGTTGTGCTGGTTCTGTTTCCTCTATAAGATATGATAAAAGCTGAAATCCGCCTACTAATTTTAGCTTCAATGTTTGGATGAGTTTGATAATTTTATACGTTATGAAAAGATTTTAATGCTTATTTGTTGAACAGTAAAACAAAGTGCTTATATGATTGAACACTTGAGTGATTATATGTCTAAGAGTTAAAGGTGAACTTAAACTCATTAGTAGACATAACTATGGTTACCACTCAAATACAACAAAATACTTAAAGCTCAAAATGATTTTCTAATGAATTGAATAGTAGAATAATAGATATCAAATTGTTAGGTGGCTACTCGGTGATAAAGCCAATCAGGATCCTTTCTATCTAGTGAACCTATTAGTGCACCTAGTCCTTCTAAAGAAGAAAAAGAAAAATGATAGGACTTTACATGCTTCTAGTGAACCTATTGCCAAAACGTAAAGTCAAATGATATTTCTATTTACAGTGCTGAAACACAATCGGTAATGAACATGAAACTATGAAAATGTTAATAATGATGTTATGTTGATGCTCAACCTAGCAATGATAATGATGTAGAAACTGAACCTTCTGTTGATCTTGATAACCCACAATCAAAGAATCAACATTATATTAAGAGACTTTGTTGCTAGGAAGCACGGTAGGAAAGAACAGGTTGAAAACCCATGCCTTTCCTCCCACCATCCAAAAAAGGATGATGGGATTTTGGTAGCTTTCTTTGAAATGATTAGACCTATCTTCTTAATTATCGTTTGGTGATATGCTCAAAATGAATCCTTATGCTGATATGAAAGATATTGTTACTAATAAAAAGAAGATACGGGCTGAAATTTCCACCATGCTAGCTAATTACACTTTTTCAAGGGTGGAATACCTAAAGCTAAGATCGATTACCAACTATACCATGCTCCATTAAAAGAAACTATGTTCAAACGCGCTTTATGTGATCTTGGGCGGAGTGTTATGTTATGCCTCTCTCTTTATATATTGAACTTGATTTGAATAAGTTTACACCTACTGAAATATATCATGCAAATGGTTGATATATCAATTTACTATACCTACCGGTATTTGTGAGGATATTGCTGTTGTGAGTTTTAAGCGTTGCTATTTAACAGACTTTGTTATTCTTGATATTCGAGGACAATAGTATGTCTATTATTCTTAGAAGACCCTTTTGAATAATGAGGGCTGTTGATTGATTGCAACAAAGGCAATGTCACTTTTCATGTTAATGGTAATGAGCATACGGTACACTTTCGAGAAGCGACCTCAAGTTCACAATATCAATTCTATTGGAAAAATTCCATCGATTATTTTTGAGTTTGAATTTCCTCTTCCTCTGCTTGAAAAGAGATATGATGTTATTATTAGGATGTGCATATCCCGTTAAGTGTTACATAGTGTTATTCAAAATTTATCGGTTTCATGCTTGGTGGAATGAGTTTGTTAACAAGACACGATCAACCTTGTTAGTAGATTCCTTTTGATGAGCATGGAGATGGATGAAGTTAGAAAGCACAACCTTCTACCCTCCTTTTACTTTACATTTATTTAGTTGAAATAAAGAAAAAAATAGTATTTTCCTGTCTATTTTACAAATTATCCCAGTGCAATATAAAAATACCGAAAATAAAAGTTCTCAAATGCCTTGCCAATTTAATATGATTTTTCTAGAATATTTGAGAATATCAAAGCTGAAAGAACACGTGAGGGTAGCTTTTTGTACGAGGGTCAGTAGCCCCCTGCCTCGTGAAACCATAGTGGCTCCCTCACTTATTCTCACCCACACACTTCTTCTTCCTCCAAAAAAATCACCATCCAGCTCAAAGCACGAGTTCTAGCTCATTTCTTGCGATTTTCTATCTCCTTGCTCAAAGCACCTCTCACAAAGCTGCTTTGGGTTGTTCTGTGGTATGTAACTCCTCCATTGGTCCAATTAGTTTTGTTCTAGTGATTTATTCATTGCAAATTTGTGCTACCTAGGTGACCATGTTCTTGAGCTTGCATGTCAATTTATATGGTTCAAGTATTCTAATGCATGATATGGGCTCTAGGCACTTGTAGGAGTAGTTGCTATCAATTTTATTGACTTGGTTCACTTTTATTTGAAGTTACTAAAATTTCAGAAATTTTGCGGAGAATAAATTGTTTTGGGAAAATGTACCAAGGTGGTCCTTCAAGGAAGCAGGACCAGGGCTTGCAATGCGTGATGCTGATCATGAACCACAGGGCGCCTAGTGCGGCCTTGTTGTAATAACCTTGAGAGGACTTCATGGATCAGCGAGGAATTAAGGAAGAATTTAGCATATTCAACGTATTCGATATGAGTTTGAGGAAAAGTGTAAATCGGTGCCACTATCTCACTGGTTCCTTTGTGAGGAGGTTTGAATTTTCATGCACAATTCTCAAACTATCTGTTTGATCTTTATGAAATTCTTATACTATGGACTTAGGTTTACCATGCTTGCAAACTTCACAATGGGGTAGTACTAGTGAACCTACATAAATCTGAGGTTAGAGATTTTCTTGCTAGTATAAGCATGGGTGAATCGGAGACATAGCACAAGCCACCATAGGGGCATTCATTTTCCTGCTATACATTATTTCTCTCTTCATGGTAGGTGCATAAATGGTAGGATGAGCATGTCACATGTGTGTCCTTGACCTCGGTATTCTTAGGAGTGCTGTGTTGGAGATAAGCATTATAATTTGGGCTGTAAATGGATTTGTCCTGTGGGATGTCCTAGTGTGAGACTTAGTCCGAAATAGCGCGTCTCTGTGATAGCATGAAGGGAGTTGATCGGAATCGAGAAAGCATAACACAAGACAAAGATTTAGACAGCTTGGGCCCAGAAACATCATCCGTAATAGCCCTACATGTTGTTGAGGCTGAGTCTCATTATGCTCTTGGAGTCGCGTAAACCGGCTCTCCTCTTTGTGTCTAACCCTAGATTGTTTCTTCTTGCTTGTAGCTTCCCCCTCTTTGGGGAGCCTACCCCTCCTTATATATGTTGAAGGGGCGGTTTACATGACTAGTCCTAGTTGGATTAGGATTACTCTATTACAAAGTGAGTCCTAGTCTTGCTTCCTTTATAGGAGAATAGTCATACGCTTTCCTCATAAACGTACGATTAAACATGAATTGACCTTACAGGCCTTGGGCCTTGTCATCCGTCTGTCCCATTATGCGGATCACCGGTGAGTCATAATGACGGTGGTTGCTTGTAAACCGCTTGGTCGAGAATGATCTTGATGAATCATAAAATGTCGACGGGTTATACTTCCTGGCGGATTCGCCGAAATATATCCCGACATTAGCCTCAAGTTTAGCTTGGATTTATCCATATTAATTTTTGCTGCAAAATAAACACAAGAACAAATTTGACGGGTTGTGCTCCGGGTTAAGAATTCTTGTAGACGGCACGATCATCCTTAAGTCCTTGTCATTTCCTCCTTCCGGAGAAAATACGGGTTATTAACCACTTCATACTCAAATTAACGTTGGCTTCTCATAGAAAAATATTGTGAAGAATAATCCACTTGAGTAAACTTCCAAGCGCCGTTTAAATATCGGTCTTGAAATACTCATCGATATTCAGCGGTTTGAAGATGTAAAACTTGCGGTTTATCATTACAAAATTCTGGAAGTTATATAACAGGCGATCTTGGGTCATAATTGTTGTTGACACGGGTCATGTAATTGATCTTCTGATTTGCTCAAAACTGATATATGCATAATACTGTAGCCCCCCAAGTGCGGGTTGGCATGCTTTTGGCAACCGGGACTTGTAATTTTCTGATGCTCATTAAAGCTTGAATGTTGATAGGAGCAATTGGTAGCCCCCAGGCGGCTCATTACAACATGATGAGTCGGTATTCAATAAGGTGAGCAAAAATGACTTTGCATTAGTCCCCAAGTGTCATGGTGCATGCTTGCGGCGACATGAGACTTGTATATTTGATATAATCTCAACTTTGAATAATGTAGCCCCCAAGTGCGAGTCGTAAGCTGCGGCGACTCGGAACTATCCTTTCATTGCAGAATAAATCATATTCATTGACAAAATAATATCCATTGCGCATAAGCGACTTTGAAAAACTTGATCATAATATTAATAACCATAATAAAAATCCAGCCATGTTGGCTATTCAAGATAATATAATCCGGTATGAAAACCTTATTCATCCAATATCATAATGAAAATTCAGCCAGTTTGGCTATTTGAATAATATAACCCAATCATTTATAAAGCGCATGATTCAATGGCATAATCCAAATATATCTTGGCGACATAGTCCAAAGCCGGGCGGTTTAATAAACACGGATAATTTCTCATCATATCTGGCAACTTATCGTCTTAAAGCCAGGAGCCAGTTTAGTAAACACGGATAATTTATAATCATGCTTTATTCAACCTGTTTACGCATACAACAAGTTTAAAGTGTCTGGCGGTTTATTGGGGCAGATCATAATGTAACATATTGGGTTTATAACCAAGGCTGCACTTAAGAATAATTAAATATGGAATATATCATACCCGTGACATTGAATCCATCATTGGTTTACCAACTTTTTACATGTGGTGATAACCCCAATCTTGAGTATTGATAACTCCTTCCATATTGTGCGGTTTATGATAAAACCGTCTTGAGGTTATGATAAACACCGGATTAACCATATATAATCTTGGTGACTTTGAGTCAGCAGACCGGGTTGATAGTCTCGGATTAAGATTTGAGCATGTTAAGTCAATTTGTAATGGTGTGATGAACAGTTTAATAATGTCGGTTTATAGCATAACAAAAGAAATGCTTATCAAAAAGAAAACAGAATTCAAGCAAAGGCAAAGATAAAACCATTGCAAATGAGGCTTTGAGGAAGCCGTCAAGAGCATACCATGGTGGGACAACCAAACTCCCAAAAAGGCGTAGCTATGGTTCCAGTCAGCGGGTCCCAAATGATGCTTTGGTATTACGTCGATCAAGAGGTGTAGCGATGGTTGGGTTCAACCAAAGCCCCCAAAATCTTTGTGGCACTAGGCCGATCAGGCGTGACTATGGTTCATCTTGACCAAGTCCCCAAGTGATGTTGTGGCATTGAGCGATCAAGAGGTGACTATGGTTCGGATACAACCAAAGCCCCCAAGTGATGTTGTGGCATTGCGCAAGATCAAGTGACTGGTTGAGACGACCAAGCCCCAAGTGATCAATAATATGATAAGCCAATAAGGCATGATACCCATGTTTGAACGCGCATCATGGCAGCATGTCCTCTTTGGCACCCTTTAACTTTTGCAAGAGATAAATCCTTCTTGAAGCGGACGTTAAACGGATATTGAAAACTTCAAAGCTTTGTGTGATACATCTTTCCTTGAACGGATTTTAAACGGAATCCTCATTTCAGCCGGAAATTTTGATGGCCTTTAAAATCGAACTTGTGAAGTTAATTCCTTTTCAGGGAAATTTTTAAGCGGTTGAGAGCTTGAGCTTTGCAAGAGATAGTTTCCTCTTAAGCGGTTGAACCGGATCTGAGAGCTTGAGCGCTGTGGGAAGGATTTTCCTTAAACCGGACTATAAACCGGAAGCATCATTGTGAGCGGAATATTTGGCACCTTTAATATACTTGATAGCCTACGGGACGGGTTATCTTTCCTTCAACATCTTGGGGCACTTGAATTTGCTGTGACTGGCAAGATTTCTTTGAGTCATATCATCGTAGCCCTGGATCTCAAAGGTGACTCGAGGGGCTGGCTTGAGATTCTCCATATTTGACCGTGATATAAACGGCATAACTTGTATATCATTGGTGTGAATCCACGAGTTTGAGGTGACTACGGCGGGTTATAAATGATCCTGTATAGAACCGTTCGGACCAATGGTTCCTTCAAGCGGTGATTTGAAGTTAACCAAATTGTAGTGGCGACTTGCATGTCCACTAAACCCTCCAGCGAGCGGCGGTTGATGATAATTGCCTCCATTTTGCTTTGGAAAAACCCGGCTACTAGCGGTGACTTGCTCATACTCAATAAGCAGCTCATGCAGGCAGGTGTGGCGGCCCGGTGTGATGTAGACCAGGCCACGAAGCAGGCGGCAAGATGACCTCGACATCATGGCGGCTCCAAGCAGATGAGGCCGGCCGTGGGGTTGTGGCCGGAACTGACGAGAGTTAACCACGTTGTTTTGTTGTATTGAACAATTGTCACCATCAACAATATTGCAGACCAAGGCAAAGATAAAGCGCTACGTGACAAAAATAATATGTGCCAATAAAATGTATTTTAGATGAATATCACTTGATGTGCGGGCGGAAATAATCCGCCATGAAATCGATGATACGCTAAATGGAGTTGAAGTAAACTCCACGGGTGAATCGACGCGGCGTGGTAAACCGATCGCAGGACGGCTGAGTCGGCATAGCGTTTATGGCGGCCGGACACATGAACCCGGCGCGGTAGACCCAGGCGAGTCATCCGTGGCGTTATGGTGACACGGATGGGCGAATCGGTGGCGTTTGATGTAAGCGGACGCGACACGCGCCCATGAAACCCACGGCCACGGTGACGTGCCCCGATGGTATAACACCACCTGCGTTTTCTTTTAATAGCCGTCACATAAAAATATTATAGGCGAGTAATTGTTGCTGATGAAAACAACGTGTTAGTAACATGGACTTAGATGGATATCACTGATTTGTCCGTATAACGGATGATCGCATGTGTGACATCAGATAACCTTTGATGCTATTGCTTTGGTCCTTATATTTATCCAAAGGATTTTTCGTTGATCCCGATGACCTCGCGAGATCTTTGTGGTAGCTCTTCTCCTTTATCTTGCGATCCTTAACAAAATACTTTATCCGGATGAACTCATGCATCATCTTGGTCTTCATCTCTGGATGTCGATTCTCCTAAGTAATAATGTCGGCGCCGTGGTGACCCGGCATGACCCCAATGCATCGCTCTTGTGATCCATTGTGTTCAGCGCTTTTACTGCTTGTTTTTCTTCCTTGGCGAACTGTTGCGCTCGAGCGTCGGCTTGAGCGTATGGTGAGTTGCTTGCAGCATAGCATGAAGCGTGCACATGATGGTGACCATGGTAGCGACTTCAGTGAAGCACGACAGCGGCTCTACAACATAGCGAGTCCCGCTTGAGGCTACTGTGTAAGTTTGCGTGGACAACGAGTCGGGGCGTGAAGGCGTTACAAAGTCCGGTCGTAAAAAGAAAGCGGCTCGGGCCAAGACTGGCGCGCCCGATCAATGCAAAGAGCATCTTGTGCCGAATCGACGGCGAGCAAGCAGTGACACAGCAATGTAGATGGGAAGCTTGGTCAGGTGAGGGCTTGATCAGCCATAAACAAAAAAGCGACTCTGATAAGCGATGAAAGCGAATCAACAGCGGTCTTAGAGCGTATGACGGGTGAATGCTGCTAGGTGACTTCGACCGGCTTGGAAACAAAGACCGGCGAGACCAATCCTTCGGTTGCTATTCGTAGTAACTTTCAACGCTGATAATATGCTTTGGCTGGATGTGAAAAACAAATCCGATCTAATGCTTATCTAATGCAGGTCCTACATCCTTCCGTATTAATAGCCATCAAGTCAATCAATAACCTTGTCCTTGTCTTCACATGAAAGTACTCTTGCTTGAATCAATTGGCGTAAATGGCGGCAATACTCATTCTGGCCGAATCCTTGTTGCTTCAGACCCACACCTCGGTACTTGATCCGACAGATTACTCGTGGAATATCGTACTGCAGCAGCGTAGCGAGACACTATGTATATCTGCGTAAACAGCGACTAGCGGACCAGTGGATTTAAAAACTGATTCCATAGTCTCGGACCAGTCGTGAAAGTCTTCAACCTGGCGGCCGTGGGTGGCGACAGCGAAAATCAATTCTTTAGCCGGATTAAGCGGATCACAAATGCAACCCCTAACTCTTGATCTCAATTTCGTTTTGATACAACTATTCATCGATACATGAGATCCTTCGCGAGTTCTCTTATTTTCGGTATATCACGAACTTCCGATCCTTGGGAGATCCTGCAGAACTCAACACCACGTGCGCTTTACGGTGGCGTAACTTCTCGTGGTTGTCACGCAGATGTCCTAGTGTGAGGACTTAGTCGTGAGAATAGCATCTGGCGGTAGCTTGAAGGGGTTGATCGAATCGAGAAGCGCAACACACAAGACAAAGAATTTAGACAGCTTGGGCCCAGAAACATCATCCAGTAAGCCCTACATGCTGTTTGAGGCTAAGTCTCATTATGCTCTTGAGGATGCAAGTAAACCCGGCTCTCCTCTTTGTATCTAGCCCTAAGATTGTTTCTTCTTGCTTGTAGCTTCCCCTCTTTGGGGGCCCTACCCCTCCTTATATATGTTGAAGGGCGGTTTACATGACTAGTCCTAGTTGGATTAGGATTACTCTATTACAAGTGGAGTCCTAGTCTTGCTTCCTTTGTAGGAGAATAGTGCTTCGCTTTCCTCATAAACGGCCCACCATTAAATGTGAACGGTACGGGCCTTGGGCCTTTAATCATCCGTCATCCCATTATGCGGATCACGGTGAGTCATAATGACAATTGGGTTGCTTGTAAACGCTAGGTCGAAGTAGTCGCCGATGAATACGCCAAGTGTCGGCGGGTTATACTTACGGCGGAGTTACGCCTGTGAGGTATATCCACAGACGAAGCCATTGTTGCGCGTAGGTTGCACAATAATAGATTTAATGGAATTTCTTTGGTGGAATTTATGCAACCCGTATAGCTCATTTTCTTGGTATAACCATACGTGAGGATGATATTGAGTTGCCTCCCTTATTTGGATTATGAGGCTATGGTTGCGTCATCATTTTGTTGATGAGTTCCTCCGTCCGACTAATCTTTGACGAGACGATGCACCTATCCGTCGCTCTCACTGCTTCTACTTTCTTTGACTTTCGGGCAAAGGAGATGTTTATAACCAGAGAGGAGGTGGAAGAGTATAAGAGGAGGAGCTGACATGGCTAGCCTCAAGCTGCGGCCACGCGATGCAATAGACAGCTTGCATCTCGATCGACCCCAACTACAACTTTGGATATCCTTTAGGCCATCCAGTGGCACTAGACCAACCTGGGCCAACCTAAGCTTGGGAAATCGTATTTCCCACCGACATTACATTCATGTTCACACACTCATTGCTGATATAGGATTGCTCGTCGTCTCCAGCGTATCCATAATTTTTTATTGTTCCATGCTATATTATATTCTGTTTGGACATTAATGGGCTTTATTATACACTTTTATATTATTTTGGGACTAACCTATTAGCAGGAGGCCCACCCAGTGCTGTTTTTTGCCTATTTGAGTTTACTTGAGAAAAAAGAATATCAAGCGAGTCCAAGCGAATGAAACCTTCGAGTGATTTTTGGAATGAGCGTGATCGAGGACTTGGACCCTCGTCAAGAAAGCAACCGGGGAGGCACGAGGTAGGGAGCCTACCCCCACAGCGCGCCCTCCACCCTCGTGGGGCCCATGTTGCTCCACCGTACTTCTTCCTCCTATATATATACCTCGTACCACCAAACTACAGATCTGAACCAAAATCCTAATTCCACCGCCCGCAACCTTATACAGCGTGAGATCCCATCTTGGGGCCTTTTACAGCGCTTCTGTGGGAGGGGCATTGATCACGGAGGGCTTCTACATCAACACCGCCTCTCCAGATGATGTGTGGTGGTTACCTCAGACCTTGGGTCCATGAGTTATAGCTAGATTGCTTCTTCTCTCTCTTTGGATCTCAATACAAAGTTCTCCCGATTCTCATGGAGACCTATTCGATGTAATCTTCTTTTTCGGTGTGTTTGTTGAGACCAAGAATTGTGGTTTGTGATCAAGTTTATCTATGAACAATATTTGAATCTTCTACTGTGTTCTTTTATGTATGATTGGTTATCTTTGCAAGACTCTTGATTATCATTTTTGGTTTGGCCTACTAGATTAATCTTTCTTGCAATGGGAGAAGTGCTTAGCTTTGGGTTCATTCTTGCGGTGTCCTTTCCCTTTGGTAAAGGGGCAAGGCGCGTATTGTATTATTGCCATCGAGGATAAAAAGATGGGGTTTATATCATATTGCCGCAGTATCCCTCTACATCATGTCATCTTACTTAAGCGTTACTACATTCTTTTGAACAATACTCTAGATGCATCTTTGGATAGCGAGTCGATGTGGAGTAATAGTAATAGATCACGGCGAAGTGGGTCTACGCCACGGACGATGCCTATATACATGATCATACGAAAGGGAAACATGGAATACATCATGAACTCAAGTCCCCGCAATTCCAACTTATCCCTTCTCCCATGCGTTGCAAAATCTTATATGGTCCAGCGAGGGGTGCTAACTTTCCTTTCTCCAAAGCGCTTAACTCCTCGGCGGGATACTCTTAAAAATTTATTATACAATCCTCAAGCTTCTTAATAAACCTTCCTTTAACCATAACTCCTTAACAAATTGGCCAAAAGGGGTTCCTTTAGCCCGGTTCCTGCCCTTCTTCCATTGAGCCTCGAAAATGCCATCTTTAAGCTGGTTTGTACTTTGTTGTGGAAAAATTCTGCATCTGACAAATTATCATCCCACTAGATCCATAATCTAGTGCACAAGCTCTCGGCATGTCCTCAAAATCTGATTGACCCTCTCGTCATCCATTTATGCTGGGTGGAAAGTCTTGAATTAATCTGGTTCCCAATGTTTAGTCAACTGGTTCCAAAATTTGAGGAAATGGGTTCCTCTTCCGTCGATGCTCCTCGGAACTCCGTGTAAACACACAATTCTGGTCATTATATCTTTCCAACTTACCCTTGGTAGTCGGTGGATGAAATGAGCTACCTTTCAACGTGCTATGCCCTCAGTCATAACTGAGCGAGTCTTTGGCAAACCTGTGATGAAATCCATTCCTGTTTATCCCACTTCCATTGGGTATCCAGCGGTTGTAACAATCCTGCTTTCGATGCTTTTTTACTTTACATTGAAATTGCTACATACTCAAATATCCTTCTTCATTCGGTCCACGGAAAATATTCTTCAAATCCAATACATCTTGGTATTTCTGGGTGAATCGAATAAGGTGAATCATGGGCTTCTTTAAAATCAACTTCGATCTACGGGTCATTGGGCACATAAAACGGTCTTCAAACCATAGGGTATCGTTCTCCTCACGAAATCCTTTAGCTTTTCCTTTGCTCATTTTCTCCTTTATAGAGGCAACTTCCTTTCGCCTTTTGGGCTTCTATTTTGTCCATCATTTGTTGAATCTCCAATCTTACAAGCCTCTGGGAACTATTTCCAAACATAGTTCTCGAAGGTCCTCGGCTAACTCATTGGGTATTCCTCCCATCATTAGGGTATTGGCGTGGCTCTTACGGCTCAATGTTCCTTCGACATTAGCCTTTGGGGTGATAATGCAATCTCATATCATAATCCTTGATTAGTCTAACCATCTCCTTTTAATTCAATTCTTTGTGAAGATGTCTTCAAACTCTTGTGATCCGTATATACTTCCTGATTTCCAATGAGAAAATGTCTCCCGTCTTCAAGGCATCTGCGGCTGCTAACTCCAAATCATGAGTGGCAAATTCAACTCATGGGGCAAGTTTCGGAAGCATCTGAAACAACTCTTCCTTCCTTAAACACGGCTCCAAGTCCTTGGCGTGAGCGTCAATACACCTCATAATCCTTAGTCGATCGGCAATATCAAAAGCTGGTGAGGTAACCAATCTTTTCTTCAACTCCAAAAACTTGCCTCCGGTCCTGTCCATATGAATTTGTTTTCCTTCTTCAACAATTCATCATAGGCTTTCAATTCTTGAGAAATTCTCAATGAATCTTGGTAGTATCCTGGAGTCAAAAACTCGAATCTCTCCAATTGTTGGTGCTTCCCATTTATTCTGGTCTCAACTTTTGGGGGTCGCTATCCCTTCTCCGGATATAACATGTCGAAATCCCTTCCTTTAGCCAAAACTCACATTTGAACTTGGCCCCTTTTCCCTCGGTTTCTCCAAAACCAATAAAATGTTCCTTGTGTTCCTCTTCATTCTTGAAAAATCAAAATATCATCAATGAACACCCCGAACTTTCCAAAAACTCCATAAACACTTTGTTCATCAGGTTCATGAAATAGGCTGGGCGTTAGTCGTCAAATGACATAACGGTATACTCATTACAGTCCATATCTAAGTGGTAAATGCTGTCTTGGGTATGTCTTGCTCCAATCTTCAAGCGATGGTACCACGATGAAAGTCGATCTTGGAAAACACTTTGGCTCCTTGCAAGCGATCAAACAGATCATTTATCATAGGTAGTGGGTATTTGTTCTTGATTGTTACTTCATTCAATCCACGATAATCAACAACCATTCAAAGATCCATCCTTCTTCTCCACTAACAATACGGGTGATCCCCAAGGTGAGAACTTGGGCGAATAAAACCTTTATCCAATAGTTCCTTAACCCTTCTTGATTTCCGCCAAATCCTTTCGGGCATCCTGATTAACCCGATATCGGGCGTTCGGCAACACTCGATCAAAAACTCAATGTCTCTATCCGGTGGCATTCCGGCAATTCTTAGGAAATACATCAGGATAATCCTTCCTGGTACTTCTTCCTACCACTCGACAAGCAATTAACTTGCTCTCCTCGGCTCGTGCGTGATACATATAATCCTCCTTCCTTGGTGTGGTGAGCAAAATTGACCTTGTTGGTACAATCTATGTTTCCTCCATACTTTGATAACCAATCCATTCCTAATATCACATCCAATCCTTGGGATTCCAGAACTATTAGTGCGAGGGGAAAACATAGTGTCCAATCCTTAGTGGCCGATCGATCCACCATTTACTAGCCATGTATTCTGCTCCGGGTGAGGTTACTAGCATGGGTGACCTAAGGGCTTGGGTTGGTAACTTGTACTTATCCACAAATCCCCTTGATATGTATGAATGCGATGCACCAGTATCGAAAAGAACAACTGCAGTAATATGACAACCAAAAACTTACGATTCTTTGCATCGGGCTGATCTTCAACCTCCTCCACATCAATGTGGTTCACACATCCCCTATTGAAAGGGTTGGGCTTCTTTCGAGCTTCCATTGCCATTTCCATTCTGGCCTTACGGGCAGTCATTTGCATAATGCAGATCTTGCGGCACTAAAAGCAAGTAATGTGACTCAGGTCTACCTTGGATGGTGTTGGCAGGTTGGATGCGGTTACATCCATTGCTTCCTCCATTCCGTTCCCATTCTTGGTGCCATTATGGTTGTCTGAATTACCTCCTCCATGGGTATCTTTGAAACTGATTCTGATTTAGGGGTATAACGTGGTTCCTGCTGAGCTCGAGTTATACTTCCCTTGTCCATACTTCGCTTGCAGTTCTCAATTCTTCTTCCTTTCCTTCAATCATGAGGCTCGGTCTACTAACTCCGGTAGTTGTTGAAACTTGCTACCATCAGCGGCATCTTGAACTCATCATTCAGTCCTTCTAGAAACTTCTCTGTTTAGCTGCATTACAGTAGCGTCATCAGGGGCATAACGTGCTAATTTGCTAAAGTCATCCGCGTCTTTGGCCATGATCCTTCCTCCTTGGCGTAAGTTGAAACTCACGCTTCTTCATAGCCATAGCTCTCTGCTGAAACATGGGCGGTCTGAAAACTTCTTGAAACTGATCCCATGTGGCGGTGTCTACGGGTAAGTGGCTGTGAAATTCTCCCACCATGCTTCTGCGGGTCCTTCAAGCTGATGTGCTGCAAACTTCACTCTTTCACCATCTATGCATCCTGCGGTGGTCAGCTCCCTTCCTATCTTCGGAGCCAGTCATACTACAATCGGCTCGGTGCTCTTGGAATACACGGCGGAGTTCGATCTAAGAAGCGAGTCAGATGATCCATGGTGGTGGGTGGTGGTGGGTTGTTGTTGTTGTTGTTATTGTTGTTGTTGTTGTTGTTACGCACCAATGTTTGAATCGAAATTATTACTGTGCTGGATCAATTGGGTGATCTCTGCGGAAAAGCGAATCGAGGTCGCGTCTGGGAGGCATCTGATGGGTTTAGAAAAGAAGAAATGTAGAATAGAATGAGGTCTAAGGGAATCACTACCCAAATGCACATGAGCAAATGCACACAAAATCACTTCATTCAATCAAACAAGGCTTTCTTGATCTAACTATCTACTTAAAGTGCGTGTACTATAATGTTTACATGGAGGAAATACTACTAATATGTGGGGACTTCTACTAATTTGAACCGGTGGAAGACTCCATGATGTACTGCTCCAACCGTCTTCAAAGTCGGGTTCACTTGGATCCGAATCGGTGTCGTCGATGTTGATGTAGTCGCTTGGGTATTCGACATACTGGGTCTTCATTCTGGCGCCAACTTCTTCTTGAGTTCTTGATCTAGTTACTTAAGATCGTTATTGTGTCTTGCCGAGGAGCTACGATCTCGTCCATGTAGTCCTTGCGTGTAGTCTTTAGTTCTTCTTCCGGTTCGATGATCCTTCCCTTTGTCTTACGCAACTCCAACATGTCATTACATTTGGTTCTCTGGCGTCGAATGTGCTGATTTAACTCTGGATGAAAGCTGCAATGGATCTATCCTTCTTGGTGCTTGTGACGTCAGGTTATCATCTCCGGTGCAAATCTGGTAGATGGTGTCCTTGAGGTCTTCTTGATAAACTTCTCCAATCGTCCCATGGTGATGTGAGCTGCCATGCTCTTTCCAGGACTCAAGTTGGTGCCTGAAAACACTATCTATAGGCTTGGTGATTGGGGAATGAATGTCCTTCTGGAGCGTGGCGTGAATCTTCCAGTACGCTCCTCTTGAGTGATGGCGTTGAAAGTCCGGTGAAGCTTGGTAGTCAATGTTGGTGCTTGGTAACTTCCTTCAAGTGAAATCCAAAGGTGTGCCTTCATCCGGTTGGGTGTACTTGATCTTGGCGTCAAATCATCCTAAAGAGTAGAAAAGATGAGGAGTTAGAAAATGGGAAGAAGTAGTGATCTATGGCTTTAACTTAGTGGTTGTCCTCGATCAGCGTGCTACGATACCATTCTACATGGCGACCAGACCCAAATGGATCAAATCTCGTGCTCGATGTGTCATCCTGGATCGATGTCTTGACACCACAGTGCCGAAGGATTTATAGCGAGTAGCAATCACACACTTATTACATCGTTGTCCACAAGGGAACTTAATACAATAATATGGCTTAAGGCCATCTAATAACAATGGAAGGCTTGGAAGATAAGCGAGTCCATCAACTCCGCCGGCATCACGAGTATAGAACCACGACCTAACACCTTACTAAATAAATGCGAAAATACTGCATAGCGTGAAAGTTGCAGCCAGGTCATTGACACATGGAATATCTTTGGCAATGTAACACATAAAGAGCAATGAAGGAATAAGCCTATACTACATGCATATATGGCTGGTGGTAAGGCTCTCTGATTACATTTTGCATAAAGCTGATTTTTCCCTACATCAAAGGAATAAATTTTATTTAACTATCATGGTGGTTGTTAAACATTGAGAATGGTTGTGAGCATCCTCAATCCCAATTAAAAAGTACTCATCAAAACCCAATAACTTTTATTAGAAGTAACATGTTGAGATTCACATGATATTCAATTACGGATACTCAAATTGTCCATAACAAGGACACGGCTAATCATGATTAGTTTATACACTCTGGAGGTTGCGCACTTTTCCCCACAAGACTCGATCGCCTCCGCTTGGTTCTCTTTTCTACATGGTGTTTGAGAAGCGGATGGCCGAGACATAGTCTTTCGAGCGCTAGCACCTTACATGTGGGTGAACCGTACCAACCTACATCCCCTACATCAGCTAGCCTACCCGTAAGAGTTCGCACGACTTGTCAACTCGCTGAGCCCATAATTGGCTTGTGGCTGCACACGGAAGTTTCAGTTTGAATAATCTTATGATCCCTTAGAGCACGGGTGGCGGTCCGAAGAAATACAGGCAAGTCTGATGGAAACAGTGCCTCAATCCACCCGGATGTGTGTTTAGGTTTCCACCTTAGATAAACCATTAATTAACAATCACATCATCATGGATATTCACTCACCCAATCCACGTCTACTAGCATAGCATGGCATAATAAGCAAGCGTGAAATAACTCCCAAGGTTTCATAAGTAAAACAGGTAATAGGTACTACCTCAATCTACTTCCCAAACCCACAATTTAATTTGATCCTAAACATGCAAGTGTTTGAGGTTTGATCTAATGCAATAAAACTGGGTAGTAGAAAGATATGATCAAGTGTTACTTGCCTTGCGATGATCATGAGACCTAGAGATTCAAGTAACAAGCGGCGCACTCCGGGTGATCTAAGCGAGACAAACAACAAGCATACAATAAGTACTCATCTAATGCAGGAAATCTCGAATAAAAGATCTAACGGAAAGTTCAACTTAAGAACCCTGGTTGCAAAGAATCGAATCAAAATAAACGCCGAAAGTCGGAACTTCGAGAAAACGACTCGGTTTAACAATCTGAAATTAGGTCTAAATTTTACAGTAGCAAAACTCTGTGAAAGTAGGAGTAGTCGGAGCGGCGGTTTCGTTCTGAAACTCCGGCGCTTGAATCACTGATTCCGATAAGCGGCGAAAATAAAACAGATTTGAAAATCGGATCGAAATCGAATCGGAAAAATAGCGGATTAAATCGATTAAAAAAAAACGAGCGGATTAAATAGCAGACGTTCGTTAGCAGAACTAATCCAGAACACGTTCATTGAAGCGAGCGGTTGGTGAGCGTTCGTTAAATAAGAAAACCAAAAAATAAAAACCATCTAGGGTTTTGAAAAAAACCGAATATCTAAAAAAAGCGGATGGGTTTTACGAGAAAACGGATCGTCGGAAGCGAGAGGCTACCTCAGTGTAAGCCAGCCGAGTCAGCGAGGCTCTAAAGCGAGAGAGTCAGCCAGTCGGGAAGGCGGCGGGAGGTCGTGAGGCGCTCCGTGACAATGAGCAGCAATGGCAGTTCTGTGGCCATGGCCAAGGAGGGTGTGGAAGCTCGGGAGTGAGGGAGAGAAGTGGCGGCGGAGTATTTAGAGGGGGCCGTGTGGCTTGGGAGAAGCGGCGAGCCAGTAGCGGGCGGACTCCCGTCTTGGCTGTGAGGACGTCTTGTGGGAGCAGAGGAGGCGGCAAGGAGGCCGGGCAGAGCTGGTCAGGTGGGCAATTTGGGCCTTAGCCCAGAAAGCGAAGTGATTTTTAAATTAAATTAAACCAAGCGAATTAAAAAATACAAATGAACTCCGATTTGGAGTAAAACAAATTTTCCCGACTCCTAAAATGAGTCGAACAAAATGAACTTTAAAAGCAGCAAACATCATATATTTTAAAATGCTCATTTTGGCTAAGAAAAATAAATCTTTCAAAACCAAATTTTTGATTTATTTATAATATCTTCATTTTCCTAATTGTTGGGAAAGTCATATTATTCCCTCTCTTAATATTTTATAGGAAAACTTTGTGAAGATAATTTAAATAAATCAAATGATCTTATTTTCAAAATTTGAGAAATCCCAAATATGAAAATAATGAAACTTCCAACTCTCTCGAGGGTCCTTGAGTTGCGTGAAATTTTTCTAGGATCGGAAAAATCGAGAAAAAATATGATATGCATGATGACCTAATGTATAACATTCCAAATTGAAAATTTGGGATGTTACAAGATCCCATCTTGGGGCCTTTTCGGCGCTCTCAGCCGGTGGGGGCATTGATCACGGAGCTTCTACACATCAACACCATAGCCTCTCCGATGATGTGTGAGTAGTTTACCTCGGACCTTCCGGGTCCATAGTTATTAGCTAGATTGCTTCTTCTCTCTCTTTGGTTCTCAATACAAAGTTCTCCCGATTCTCATGGAGACCTATCACTCTTGAGAAGCGGGAATTTGCCATCAGCCAGCTCTTTGCCATCGCGGTGATGGCAAAAAACGTCTTGCCATCTGCTTATAAAATAGATGGCAAAAGAAGCGGAACGAATGGCAAAGAACATGGTTGCCATCAGCCAATTCTTTGCCATCTGGTAGTGGATGGCAAATAATCTTTGCCATCTTGCGGCGGATGGCAAAGAGAATGGTGAGGTCGATCTTTGCAGCGGCTGTCAACCCCACCTCTTTGCCATCTGCCAGCAGATAAGGCAAGAATCTTCCATCTGTTGGCGGATGGCAAAAGAAATGGGTGGAGCCCAATGGATACTTGCGCTATAACGACGATGGCCCACCTCTTTGCCATCACGCCCGGCGGATGGCAAAATATATCTTTGCCATCGGCCGGTAATGTGGCGGATATGCAAAGAGGTCGACCCCTCTCTCCCAGCCCCTCCTCTCTCTCTCTCTTCCAGCCTGGCCCCACCTCTCTCTCTCTCTCCCCACCTCACCCACCACCATTGTCTAAAAAAAGTCTGCCCCAAACCGCACCAGTGCCCCAGGGACGACCCTGTCGCGCCCTTGACACCTTACCGCCCAGCACCGCCTTGCCCGCCCCTCCCATCACCCAGCCCTCCCCGCCCCTCCCGCCCCTTCCCGCGCACCCAGCTCGCCCTGGCCCGTCCCTCCACCACCTTGTCCCAGCCCGCCCGCCCCCTCCACCAGGCAGTAGTCCCGCCCTCCCGGCCACATGCAGCCCTCCCGCCCTCCCGCCACAGGCGGCCTCGCCTGCGCCCGTCCTCCACATGGCCATCCCAGCACCACCGCCCAGTCCTCCACCGGGCCCTCCCCGCCCTCCCGGCCACCACAGGCGTGCCCATGACCCGCCCCTCCATCGAAGCAGACCCACTGGCGCCGCCCCTTCCAGCAGCTCTCCATCCAGCCTGCGCCATCGAGATTCAGGTATTAAATTGAATTCATGTAGAGCTTATTTGAGGAAGCTTTTATGTAGAGCTTAGAGTTAAGTATCTGACTAAAAAATGGGCTCGACTAAACAGTGAGATAGAGTTGTATTATTCATCAAGAAGATGCAGCGGTGGGTGCCAAAAAAGCAAAAATGGTGTGAAAAAATTGTTCACATCAATTTTTTGATTGGACAATGGTGGATTTCTTCTGTTTCAACTCTTGAACATCAAGGAAAAAGGGTTTAACTCTGTAGTCGCCTTGGTCTTTTGGTCCGTCTAGAAAAGAAGCAAACAATATAGTCTTTCACAATGCCCATCTTCCACATCTAAAGCTTGTTGATTTAATAAATATGAATGTCATTTTATGGGTTCGAGCTGGAGCAAAGCAATTAGGCTCCCTACTCCTGTTTTGTCTCTTGGGCAAAGCACATAGGCTCCCTGCTCCTGTTTTGCCTCTTGACGGTCATCACCGTTTGTACTACCCTTGTACTTGGTTTACATCTTAATATATGACATGTAGTTCTCTGCATGGTTCGAAAAAAAATGCAAACAATGGACCAAATTGATGCTACATGAGTCTATAAGCTTATGTGTTTCTTTCTCACCAAAGGTAAATAATTAAACCACAGCTTAAAAATATTTGTATGCTGCAGCAAGATTATCCGATAGGCTATGTAAGACATGTAAAAAATCAATTGATTTTACCATCTAAGATATGCATAATTAAATGCAAGTAAAATCAAAACTTTGGCAAGGGATGGGGCTCGTACATCCAAAACCTACGAGATGGTTATATATGAATTTGGGAAATAGGTTAGGTTGCACATCAAGAAGAACTAATTCATTGTTAGACCCTTCCATATTTGAAGAAGCGGTATCCTCTCAAAGAAACAACACTGCGAAACATGAGCATCTGGAATTTGAGGCAATGACTATCGAACAAAATTTAGTTTGGATATTAATCAAGCACACAAATATGCAAAACTAGCAAATGTATAGGAGCAGTGTGTGCCTTAGCATGTATGGGTTGCACAGGGGAAAAACTACCAAAACTATGGTTTCTCAGTTTTACCAAAACTACCTAGGTGTTTGGTGGTGTTTACAGGGGTGGTTTTTGGACATACAAGTGTCCTCTATTTATTTGTCGGGAAATGTGAATGATACCGGTGGAAAACAATCAAGTACTAAATAGACACTCCCTATTTATTTGTGAATTATGAGTTAGGTCATATATTTTCCAATTTTGTTATGAAAAACATCATATATATTTGCATTGATTGGGTGGATTTAAATGTGCGATTGTTTCATCATTTGTGAGGGTGCAGTGTTCAACGACCTCCCGTGCGTTCGACGAGCTCCGCCCTGCGTTCGTGGGTGAGCACAAATGACATCTCCTCCTCTCCCCTTCATTTGCTCTGTTCGGTCTTCGTGCCGATGAAACTTGCTAGCTATAGGTGTATTCAATCATCGATATCGTGACCACTAAGCGTCTCCCGTTGGAAGGGTTACATCTATAAATATGCATTCATTTGCATATTTATAACCGTAATTCTTCGAATTATCCAACGTTATCCATGGACAGCCAGTATGTGTAGATTGGGTTCGTTTTTCCCATATGCTCACTCGGGATCGATGCGAATTTAAATCGGTGCCTCTCTGTTGTTCTCGGGTACATCCTCTACCTTATTGCGAGGCGTGTATCGGGAGAGCACGAGAATGCTGCCGAAAGTACAATGTCGAATCGGAGAAGCTGCTCAAACGAACCAATCTACATACTTCAGAATAGAGACCTATCTTTACCTATTAGCGTCTAGGTTGCATGGGCGTAATAAAAGCGAAAACTCTATTAAGCGATGAATATGGTTTGCTGAGTTATGTATGTATTTCTTGTGTGTCGATAGCTAGGCAAGATGAGTGATGCGATGCGTGGATGTACACGGTCACCCTAGTCGAAAGACATGACCCTGAATGGATGAAAAAACCAAGGGGTTTATCGAGGCCGCATTGCAAATGAATGAGAAACAACCTGGTGCCCTGTTTGAGTCGACAACTATCGTAAGATGTCGAGTTTGAAATGATCAAACACTGCGAGAAGTGGGGTTTCACGCCCGGTTATCTGATGTGGACATTTCATGGTGAGTCGCCCAACATTCGAGCTGAGGAGGGCCGTCGTCGCACCGGCGAGCATGGTACGGGATGGAAGACATGGTGCAAGACTTTGATGATGCTCGGGATTGGACGATGAGATGGAGGAATCTGCAAAGGCCTTGATGATATGTTGGAGTCTTGAGCGTCCTCTCCATGAGCACACCGAGCTTTGTCGGTGGATGCCATCGCACAAGTAATGGCTCACGAAGGCTCAATTCAACAGGCGGAGAATGCTATATGGCGATAGTGACACTATTTGGGCGCTTTCTACCCAAAGGCCATATAATGCGCAAACTGTACCGGTCGGACAAAATCCTCCGTGTACTTAAGATGCCCTATGAGAAGATAGATGCTGTGAGAATGGATGTGCCTTATTTAGGCTCCGGTTATGCGGACTTGAACTATTGTCCCATTTGCAAGTCTTCGGTATGTTGAGGTAGACAAAGGTATGGGTGAGAAGAGTCGGACCAAAATCCCCATTAACGTTCTTGGTATATGCCAATCATACCAAGACTTCGCGTCTATTCATGAGTCGAAGAGGCGGCAGACAGATGACATGGCACAAATTGGGCAAAAGAACCCGAGCGGGATGCGAGATGGGAATCGATGATGGTACACACATCGGATGGTGCTGCATGGAAACACTTGATGCATTGCATGATGAAAAAGCGGCAGATCAAGGAATCCTCGGTATCCGTCGGCACGGATGGGTTCAATGTGTTTGGTATGATGGCAGCCCAATGGTTGTTGGCTGTATTTGTCATTCCTCAATCTCCCCGGACAGATTATGCAAAGAAAGAACATTTTCACGGCGTTGATAATTCCGGGGCCCAACTATCCAGGGAAGAATATGAATGTGTACATGCAGCAGCAAGGATGAACTGCAAGAAGCTTGGGATAATGGGATCAAGACATACGGCCGCGCTACAAAAAAACTTCCTAATGCGTGTGTGGTACATGTACTCGATGCATGACTTGCCGGCGTATCGCTATTAGTTGGCTGGTGTGTGCATGGAAGGTTCCGTGCCCCCACATGCAAAGGCAGCTCTTGAGTTTAAATCGGCTGCGGGCGGGTGGCAAGATTTTCTTGCTTGACATGCATAGGCAGTTCGGATCCTCACCATAAGTTCAGAGAAAAGACAAGAACTTCATCAAAGGTAGAGATGTCAAAACTCTGCACCACCTGCATTGCCGGGACAACAGACCTGGATCGATTAAAAGCTCTCGAGCGGATCGAGGCGTCGAGGAGTATTTCAAGGGGTATATCTGAACACGCTTTGGACCCACAAGATATGCTT
This sequence comes from Aegilops longissima, assembly GCA_021605205.1. NCBI lineage: Eukaryota > Viridiplantae > Streptophyta > Magnoliopsida > Poales > Poaceae > Aegilops > Aegilops longissima. The sequence continues at coordinate 45,683 of JAHIAM010006976.1, forward strand.
GTGGGATCTGCCGTACTTCAAAGACCTCCTTTGCCCACACAACATCGGCGTGATGCACACTAAAAAGAATGTCGTGAGGCCCTCTTTGGTACATTGTTACGGCATAGAGGAAAAGCGAAGGATAATCCTAAGGCGAGTCGATCGGGAGGCTCTATGTGATGAACCGCTACAAAACATGAAACAACCAAAGGAAAGAAGAAGCTGGGCGAAGCCAAAGGCATAGTTCAATCTTGGAAGGCGGTTATGAGGAAATACTCCTGTGGGTGAAAAAAGTTTGATGTTCCCGATGGGTATGCATCGAATCTAAAGAGGGCGAGCCTTGAAAAATTGAAAATATTTGGTCTCAAGAGTCATGATTGGCACATATGGCTTGGCGGGTAATGCCGGTGATGTTGCGTGGCTTTACCCCCGAGGATGAATGGCTAATCTTGGCGGAGCTGAGCTATTTCTTCCGTGTTCTATGTGCTGAAAGAATTATCGCTTTGGCTTGCTAGAAGAAATGGAAGAGTTGGCGCGAGTTGATCTACAAGTTGGAAGATCTTTCCACTGGCTTCTTTAATCAATGCAGCATTTGATTTTGCATCTCCCGACCGAGGCATGATTGGGGGCCGTGCGAGAATCATTGGTGCTCATAATGAGAGGATCAGAAGACACTTGAGCAAAATGTAAAATAAGCGTTGAATTGAAGCATCGATGGCGAGGGCATTCATTCTGCGAGGAAGCGGCAAACTTACAGTGACAGCACACTACAAAGCCAAAAATGCGTCATTTGCATAATCCGAAGCTTCGGTACAATGTTGGCGACCCTAAAAGGTGGATCAACCTCAGCCTATTCAAAGGAAGCTCGCACCAACGGTGCTTATACTCCTATTGTTGGATAACGACAAATGGCGGACCATTCGTTGTATATCTTGAACAATCTAACGAAGTGTGGCCGTACATCGAGTAAGTTCTCGGTACATTGTTTCGCAACCTCTACTTCATTTGAACTGCTCTTATTCACTGGATATTTGATACGATCGATCGTCGCCAAATTCTCGTATGGGCGGTTATCCAAAAGGATTCGTCGAAGAGTATGAGCTTACGGCAATGCATGGAGGCGGCTATCTGGTTCCATCTCTTGGTTCAAACAAGCGGTAATTTCCATTAGACCATTTTATTTCTTCTTCTAATTTAAGGCTAATGCAACAATCCTTTCGTATTAAACTTGTAGGCTAGTTGGAGTCTATGGGCGCTTGAATTGAGACAAATCGCTAATGGTTTTGACTATAAGGTCCATTCATTGGACAAATCGACATCAACGAATTATCGCTTTTCGTACCTATGGCAAGAAGCTATCTATGGCCGACCGAAAGTCTACAAATTGTTGTGTCTACGCTATCGTGAAGGAGATACGAGTATTATGGAAGAGTTGAAGCAATTTATGGACTTCTATTCTATAAGCGGCTATCCATGTTGCTCCACAAGCGTACTTCTTCCTCCTATATATACCTCGTACCCCCAAACTACCAAATCTGAACAAAAAACTAATTCCACCGCCGCAACTATACATGCCCGTGAGATCCCATCTTGGGGCCTTTTCGGCGCTCCGGAGGGCATTGATCGGAGGGCTTCTACATCAACACCATAGCCTCTCCCAGATGATGTGTGAGTAGTTTACCTCAGACCTTCAGGTCCATAGTTATTAGCTAGATTGCTTCTTCTCTCTCTTTGGATCTCAATACAAAGTTCTCCACGATTCTCATGGAGACCTATTCGATGTAATCTTCTTTTGCGGTGTGTTTGTTGAGACCGAGGAATTATGGGTTTATGATCAAGTTTATCTGTGAACAATATTTGAATCTTCTCTGAATTCTTTTATGTATGATTGGTTATCTTTGCAAGACTCTTCGAATTATCATTCTGGTTTGGCCTACTAGATTGATCTTTCTTGCAATGGGAGAAGTGCTTAGCTTTGGGTTCATTCTTGCGGTGTCCTTTCCCTGTGACAGTAGGGGTAGCAAGGCACGTATTGTATTGTTGCCAACGAGGATAAAAAGATGGGGTTTATATCATATTGCATGAGTTTATCCCTCTACATCATGTCATCTTACTTAAAGCGTTACTCTGTTCTTTTGAACTTAATACTCTAGATGCATGCTGGATAGCGCTCGATGTGGAGTAATAGTAGTAGATCACGAGGCGGGAGTCGGTCTACTTATGCGGCGGACCTGATGCCTATATACATGATCATACCTAGATATTCTCATAACTATGCTCAATTCTGTCAATTGCTCAATAGTAATTTTTTTACCCACCGTAATACCTATGCTCTCGAGAGAAGCCACTAGTGAAACCTATGGCCCTCGGGTCTATTTTCCATCATATTAATCTTCCATCACTTAGCTATTTCTGGCGCTGTTTTTATTTTGCTTTCTTTACTTTGCATCTTTGTCGGGGAAGCTGATCAGACCCAGGAACACCTATGGGACCGGCGGACTGAGCCCCTTTCGGTTCGATGGGGAGCGGAGGTTGCACGAAGAGCTGATCGAGGCGAAGCACTGAAGCGGTTACCCAACCCGGAGCTCTCAGAGAGATAATACTCCTCTGCTGCTTATGCGATTATATTGTGTTCTTGCTAGGGGCTGAGAGCTACAAGACCTAGCATGAGTGTCTCGGTTTGAATGAGTCCCACCTCCTCTCGTTGCGCATGGGCCTCCTTTTCTATGCTCAAGGGGTCTGCAGGTGCTTAGCGTGAACAAGAGCAAAAAGGAAAATGAGTTGCGGTTGGTACAACTACTTATCTGATGTATCCTACCTAACCACGGCGGCGGGGACAAAAGCATTAAATGCCCGTCAAGTCGACTAAATGATCGAGAAAAGGGACCGTCGGGCGCCACCGTTCGCCCACGATGGCCATCTTGTCGACACCGTTTTCCACCGCACCCCGGCCTCACGACCTCTTGCCACGCCGCTTGGAAAGGTCCCATGGCGACACGTTGGTGGATGAGCGGAGGCGGAGGGCGGAGTGTCTGTCATGGCAAGCACCTTGCCATGGTTGTTCTCGTCGCGTCCAAGGCTTGTAAGCTCATCGGGCCTTCCGACAAGCTCCTCTTGCCGGGGTCTTGTCTTCTAAATGCCTTGGTTGGCCTTCCCGACAAGCTCCTCTTGCGGGGCCTTGTCTCCTTGGCCTGAATACTTTGTTCTTGAATGGCTCAATGGAGCCGTGGAGGAACTGGTGATCACCAAAGCAAGCCTTGCCAGCGAGGTCTTCTAGGCTGCCCGTGCGAGTTGGATACTATGGTACCCCTACTCTAGTACACCAGCGGAGTAAAGATGTAAGGGAAGCTGATCGGACCCACGAACACCTATGGGACCGCGGACCGAGCCCTTTCGGTTCGGTTGGGGGGCGGAGGTTACCTGAAGAGCAGATCGGCGAAGCACCGGCAGTTCACCCAGCTTGAGCTCTCGGAGATAATACTCCCTCTGCTGCTTGTCGATTATATTGTGTTCTTGCTAGGGGCGCTGAGAGCTACAAGACCTAGCATGAGTGTCTCTGGTTTGAATGAGTCCTGCCTCCTCTACGTTCGCATGGGCCTCCTTTTATATGCTCAGCAGGTCACCGACAGTGCTTAGCGTGAACAAGGGCAAAAAAGGAAAATGAGTTGCGGTTGGTACAACTACTTATACGATTATATCCTACCTAACCTGGCGTCGGGGACAAAAGCATTAAATGCCCGTCCGTCGACTAAACAGTGCGAAAGGGACGGTCGGGCGCCACCGTTCGCCACGATGGCCATCTTATCGACACCGTTTGCCACACCGCACCCCATGGCCTCACGACCTCTTGCCGCAGCGTGCTTGGAGAAGGTCCCATGGCGACCGTTGGTGGATGAGCGGGCGGAGGGCAGGTGGTAATCTGTCGCGGCAAGCACCTTGCGGTTGTTGTTGCTGTCGCGTCCGGAAGCTTATAAGCTCACGGGCCTTCACGGCAAGCTCCTCTTGCAGGGATCTTGTCTTCTAAATGCCTTGGTTGGCCTTCCGAGCAAGCTCCTCTTGCGGGGCCTTATGCTTGGCCTGAATACTTTGTTCTTGAATGGCTCCAATGGAGCGCGGAGGAACTATAGCGATCACCAAGCAAGCCTTGTCGCGGGTGCTCACTGTTGCCCGCCGCTGCAGTTCGGGATACTATGGTACCCCTACTCTAGTACACCAGCAGAGCCCCGAACTGGGCCACCTGCAGTGCAGCGCTGTTGGGCGAGCCCAAACATTACCTGCAGCACGCGGCCTGGAATCGCGCCGTAACTTGCTCCGGTCCCACCGTCCCCATGAGCATACGCCGCGTCGAGCAGCGTCGTGGGAGAAGATAAATGGGGGTTTATTTATGAGAAAGCGGGCGTCCGCCCCTCTCCCTCCCTATAAGCGGAAGCAGGGGCAGTCCGCCCACCTCGCCATTTGCTGTCCAATCTAGAAAACCACCGCTGCTCCCCCTTCTTCTCAAGTCAGAAGAGGCGGCGCTCCCCCATCGCCACCGGTACCTGCGCCGTCGGTCTCCCCCACCGCCTCCGCCATGGCTCAAAGCCGACAAGGAAGGCGTGAAATCGGCCGGCCTTGGCTTTCATGGCGCTGCGGAAGAGCGGAGCCATCTCCCCCAGCTCGCCGCAAGGGGAGGCTGAGGCTACTACCTCTTCAGTGCGGCGAGGCGGCGCATCCAGCGCCGAAGAGTACTCCCGGCCGCTGCTTGAACTAGCCCCAAGCGGGTATCCTTTCTTCGCATTATTCTTCTGTGCGGGCTACGCCGCCTTCTCAGTTCTTTTGCGATATCATGAACACCCTCGGGTTCCGCCTCCTTGATTTCACCCCAATGCTGTCACGACCATGGAAGTTTTCGCACACCTCTGCGAAAACTTTATCGAAATCCACCAAACATAGCCCTCTTCGCCATTTCTTCATGCCCGAGTCGAGAGAGGAGAGCCACTTGCGGAGGATTGCTTGGATCTCAGGATCGGCAAGAAGAAGCCTATCTGGAAGGAGAGCTCCGCAGACAAGTGGTGGGAGGTGGAGGCAGATTGGTGTTGGATTGTAGAGGAGAACCATGAGCCTTTACCGCCCGATGCCAAACCCCAATAGTCTTGGCGACAACGATTGGAGTAACTTGGCGCGGAGGATGCTAGATTGAAGATTGCCGTCACCGGATCCTGCGCCTCGGGCTTGCGGACTCACTTTGTAGGTGCCGTTGGCGCAGATTTCCTTCGCCGCGCGCCAGCTCCCTTGCGGGGAGAGGAGAGACCTGCTTGGGAGTTCAAAAGCGGTGGATATCATGAGGCTGCGCCGGGCCTTAACTTCAATTTCACCGTCTTGGAGTTGGATGTGATGCTCTGGAGCTCTTCAAGCACGGCGCTGATCATCTGAATAGTTCAGGTTGCGAGAAGTCGTTCCATTATGCAACAATTCCTCTCGACGCATCCGTGCAATGATGCCGTTGTGCGACTTCGCATGGAATTGCTCCAACCTGGCAAAACTGCCGATAGCGTCGTCGGGTGTTCTTGACAACTTGGAAGAAGTGCCGACCCGCCCGACGGCGAAGGGCCTCACCTGCGACACCAGCGGCGGCGAGATGCAGCGCGCCATACGGAGTTGGAAGAAGCGGCCTCTTTGCCATTGGCGGTCTCAGGTTCACCGTGGAGGAGGAGAGGCAGCGAGGCGGCAAGCCTTGTCGGCGAAAGAGTTTGCGGCAGGAGGAGCTTGCCAATCCACGAAGCCGAGTCGGCGAGCCCGTCGGCGCCTCCTCCCCACCTTCTGGTAGCTTGCATAAGCAGAGCCTCCAGCCCCACCATGATGGCGTCTTGCAAAATTTGGAGAGCGAAATGGGCGGCGGAGCAGACCAACAATGCGTCGGCGCCCATGCAGCTCCCACCAGCGGCAAGCACATTGCCTGCGAGCACCTCATCTTGCTGCGACAAGCGGAGGCGGAGCCCTCCCGGGCCACCGCTGCAACTCCCATGCGGTCAAGGGAACAAACTCCTCAGCTTCTCGTCGCCACGGGAGGCGAGCCAAGTGATCTCTCCGTGCTCAGCTCAAGCGAGGAAGAAGAAGAGTAAACACGTGTTGTACTTGTATTTCTTCAATTTTGTTGCTTTGTCTTGTATCTGATTTGCTTCATTACGAACCCTTTCCTTTCCGGGCGCTTGGCCGAAGAAGCGTCGAAGAGAGCCAAGACCTCGGTGGTTGTCATCGAGGATGATCCCCGTGGCAGGAGCGCGTCAAGAGACCCCTTGCGGACCGGCAACCCCTTCCTCAAAGCAGCCCCTATCCAGCCCGAGCGTAAGTATATAGTTTACTCTTCTTGTTGAGCGTGCATGGGTGCTCTTTCTGTGATATCGGTTGGTGGTTTGTGTAGGAGTAGAGCAGCCTCACCGGGGCGCTTGGAAGCCGCTCTGAAATGCCATCTACTTGACTACACGCCAAGATTCCCGGCAAAGGCGTTCTCCGGCAAGGGAGACTTCTCCGGCAAGGGCAGTTCTCCGGCAAGGGATAGTACCAGCGACTCTCCGGTGGTTGAGACCACGACCGTAGATCCCATCGCAAGTAATCCTCTTGAGTGAAAACTCCCCTTATGTTCTTCTCTGATTTTGTTTCTGAACATTTGCTTATTTGTTCTTTATTTTTTGGTCATCAGATCCATCAAATCATGAGCGATGGAAGCCCGAAATCGCTGGCGAGAAAAAGCTCTTGGCAATCTTGAAAAGCGCCGCCGTCATGGAGAAAGAAGCTGGCGCCGATAGAGTCCGTCGGTGAAAAGCCGCCAAAGGCTCTTGTCGCGGTTTGGAGAAAGATCCGGCGATCGCCGGCGGCAACCACAGAGCGCGAGGAGCACCGGCGCTTCGCCGACGCCCGATCCCTCCACCACCGCGCAGCGTCGAGCTCGAAGAGCCCGATCGGCGCCTATCGAAGGCGGCGATGGCGTCTTCATCAAGCTCCACAGGCGTCGAGCCCGGCGCCCGGTCGAAGGGAGACCTTGACGAAAAACTGCTACGCCTCGCCGCAGCTGGCGCTAGTTAGCGCGCAGCGGCAACGGCAAGTCTGAGGGCTGTTGCTGAAAAATTTGTTGTCGCTCTACTGCGCTGACAAGCCAAGCTGGAATCCGGGAAGCGCTATGCGTAAACGAAGGCGGGAGCAGATATTGAAGCGCAGGAGCTCGGGGCATCAATCGGAAGCTCTCCGGTCCTTGGCGGAGGCGGGAGCAAATCGTTGAAAGCGCAAAGCCTTCATCCTCGAGAAGGCTGAGGTTGAAAAGCAACAAAGGCTTGCCGCCGAGAGGCTATCTGCGTGAGGAAGGCGAGTTGGCGCAGCGGAAGATCAATCTCGACAGCCATGAGGAGGAGCTTGCGTGCGTGAGAAACACTTGGCGGAGCCCTCAAGGAAGCAAGGGCGCGCGCCGCAGCTGCGAGGCGCCAAGAAGGAGTTGGAGCGAGGTGGCGCGCTGGAGGCCAATCTCGAGAAGAAGCGGTGAGGCTTGCTGCACTCAAGCAGCCGGCGAAGGGCGCCTACACTCTTGGCGAGCTGCAGGGCCGTCTCGCCCGAGGAGGAGCAAGGAGGCTCGGCGTCGTCAAGGACTCTAAAGCAGATCTTGAGCTGAAGCTGACCACCTTAATCACGAGCTGGGCGGTGCCAAGGAGGCGGGAGGTGGCCTTGTTGGAAAGATCAAGGCCGACAGCGCTCTTTGTGGCCTTCTGCCGCCAGGCACCTTCCGGGGAAAGCGTGGAGCCTTTGGACCGAGGTCTCGTGAATGTTGCCGCCGCCATCGACAAGGAGGCAGCGGGCTGGGGATGGTGGATCTCGGGTACTCCTCCGCGAGCACCTCCAACCCGGCGCCAAGCTCAGCTTGTTCTTCAAAGGCGTGGTGGCGGCTCTCCAGCGACTCGGGAAGAGATCCCAAAGCAGCTGGCGAGAATCGCGCCCGGATCTGTGCGGGAGCTCTCAGGAAGGTCTTGATGAAGGTGGCCTTCGCAATCCGGGCCTCAATCTCACCGGCGTCCTCAAGTCCTTGCCACGGATGCCGATGTGGAGGCACTCAAGGCCCTTATCGCACCATTGTGGACAAGGTGGGCAAGATCAAGAGGGTTGATGGCGACCGCGTGAGACTAGGCCGTAATTTTATCTTTTCCTTGCCGTTGTTGATCATGTTAGGATAACAATCTATTAGAGCTGTGACAAGCTATTTTTGTAATATAACTCTATCTTGGGCAATGATCGCGATATTATTTCCTCTACTTGATTCTTTCCTTTGTATGTTTTGCCCTCGCTTTTTAGGGAACTTGTCGGCGGGCACCTTTGCATGAACATTGAGTGCTTGAGCGTCGGCAGCTTCTTTGGTGGTGCCGCTTCCGACAAGCAACCTTATGCAACTAGTTGCAGCTCACGTAAGTTGTTGAGCGGACTCGAAACAAAGTAAGGCGCAACTAGCTACTGAGTTGGTTCCTTTGCGCACAGTTTTCCATACAAAATGCGATTCGTTCGAGGAAGATAACTTAAAATTAAAACTGATTGCTCAAACTTTGGCAGCCTAGCTTTTACGTCGTTAAGCTTACGGTAGGCGAAATTTCCTCGAAACAACGCTTGGTCCAGACCATTATCTTCTCCTTCCCCGGCTAACTTGTGTGCGAGGAACCTTCCTTTCTTTTAGGAAGAGAAAGAAGATAAAATAAAGTCATGGAGCCTTGCGGCTCGTTATTGCTACGGGTGTAGGTGATGCACAAAGTGTCGGATAAAACATGCAATAAAATGATGAAAGCATGAAATTGACAAATTGTGCAAAACACATGAGTTTTACTTATGCAGGATCTGCGCCCGGCTTTGTACAAAGGATTACATGCAACATCGGCAAGACTTGTACAAAAGGTGGTTGCGGAACAGGTTCCGACAACCCGCGCCTCTGAGTAAAACTTACGAAGATGCTCGATGTTCGAGAGTTGCTCACGGAATGCCCTCTTCGGTCTCAAAGCGGACAGCGCCGAGGCCTAGTGACTTGTCTCACCCGATCTGGGCCTTCCCACTTTGGCGTCAACTTGTTGGAATTCTTGGCGGACTGAGCAGCGAAGAACAAAGTCGCCTTCCTCGAGACTTGGCGTTAACTGCGGCTATGGTAGCGGCGCAAAGCTTGCGATATCGAGCAGCTCGTGCTGCAGCACTGAAGGCGGTCCTCCTCGAGGAAGCGGTCGTCATCTTGTCGCGGCTGCTCTTGCTCAAACTCATCATAGCGAGCACTCGAGGTGATCGAATCTGAGTTCCGTGGGAGAAGCTGCTTCTGCTCCATAGACTAGAAGCGAAAGGTGTGCGGCGGTGGCTTGATTTGGCGTCGTCTGATCGACCAAAGAACCACCAGCAGCTCCTCAATCCGATTTCTTCGCACTTGTGCAGCTGTCGAAAGTTCTGGTCGTGAGCCCCCATGCACTTGACATTTGCCCTCTCCGGCTTGACCGTTACTTCTCGGATGAGCAGCGAGAAGCAAAGCAGACCTTGGCGCCAAGATCTTGGGCGTCTTGCATGAAGGTGCGGCTCGTGAATTGTGTACCGTTGTCGGTGATGATCGATAGGAATCGAAGCGGCAAACAATCGACTGAAGAACTTATTGCTTGGTTGTGCCGTCACCTTCCTCACAGCTTCCACTTCCGGCCACTTTGTGAACTTGTCGATTACAGCGTACAAGTACTCAAAGCCCGACAACTACGGGGAAAGGGCCGAGGATGTCGACCCCGGACCAAAATGGCGGGATAAAGGGATCGTGCGGAGAGCTTGTCTGGCTGGTGTATCTGCTTGGAATGGGCGGCGCTTCACGCTTGGTTACTTATGCAGTTGCATCACGGAGGGCTGTCGGCCAAAAGAAACCTTGGAAGCTTTGCGGCAAGTGCTCTTCGCCAATGTGGTGACCACATATGCCTCCGTGTATCTCCGCCAACAGGTTACATCCATCTTCGGTGAATACACTTCAATTTCACACCGTTGAGTCTTCTTACATGCGGTGTCTTGTCGACAAACTGGTACATACTTGGTGTCGGGCTACTCTTTCCGCTTCTTCTTGTTCTTGGGAAGTTCCCCACTGAAGGAAATGGACAATCTGTTGTGCCCATCTTTGGAGCACTGCGGCTCGACAACAAGGACTAAAGGCACATCCATTGCTGCGGGAACATCGACTTCTCGGCAAGAACTGCGGCTCGGCGGAGCTTGGCGTTCGGCAAGCTTGCGAACAAAACTTGTCGAGGAGCGTCAGCTGTGAAACAAACCCTTGGGTTTGTCGAGATGAACTGCTCCTCAGCGATATCGGTGTCGATCCTGGGGACCTTCTTGGCGGCGGCTTCGGGAAGCTTTGCCGAAAAATAGTCACCAGAAATCAACTTCCTCTTCTTGTTCTGTCCAGTTGATGGCATTACAGTCGGTTGAATCAGCTTGAGCACAAAAATCCCTGGTTCCACAGGTAACTTGAGTGCGGCGCACTTTGACATACCGTCAGCAATATCATTCTGAGCTCTTGGAACATGTTCCATCTGCAGGCCATCAAAGTGCTCTTCTAGATTTCTCACTTCATCAACGTAGGCTTCCATCAACGGACTCTGGTAATCCTTGTTCACTTGGCGGACGACAAGTTGTGAGTCTCCCCTGACGATGAGTTTCTTGATCCCAAGGTCTACTGCGATCCTGAGACCGGCAAGCAAACCTTCATACTCTGCAGTATTGTTTGTTGCTTGCTCCTTGGGAAAGTGCATTTGGACTATGTACTTGAGGTGCTCTCCGGTGGGTCCTACAAGCAGCACACCAGCACCGGCGCCTTGCAGCGAGAAAGCACCATCAAAGTACATTAGCAACTCTTTGCCTGCTTCCTTGACGGGGATACTCGTTTCTGAAATTTCTTCATCTTGCGTTGGCGTCCATTCTGCTATGAACTCTACCAATGCTCTGCTTTGGATAGTTGAAATGCTTTCAAACTTGAGGCCAAAGCTCGGCAGTTCGATGCCCACTCGACAATCCACTGTTGCCTCTGGATTATGCAATATCCTCTTCGGAAGCGAGTGGCATTGTTATCTCATGTGCTTGGAAGTAATGGCGCAGCTTTCTCGAGGCCATGAGGAGGAAAAGCAATTTCGCACGCGAGTACCTTGACCTAGCCCCCTGCGGAAGGGCCGACAAACTAAGCTGGGCGTTGCACCATCCTTTTACGCATCTTCGCTTGCGTCTGCTGAGATCCACCCTTATCGGGACGGAGCTTGTCGGTGAAGTCCCTTGTTTGTCGCTGGATGTCTCTGCCATAGTTGCTAGCTCATCATCCGCCTCCCTCTCTGCTACTAACGCAGCACTAACCACTTGATTGGTTGCCGCTATATATAGCAGCAACTTCTCTTGTGGCCTAGGTGCGACAAGTGTTGGAGTGGAGGACAGGTATCTCTTTAAGTCCTGCAGCGCAGCCTCCGCTTCGGGAGTCCATTTCATTGGACCTGCCTTTTCAAAATTTTGAAAAGCGGCGAGCGCGCTCAGCGAATCTAGAGATAAACTCTTTGAGAGCAGCTATGCAACCGGCAAGTCTCCGTACATCCTTGGCGCTTTGGTGCTTCAATCTGCTCAATGGCCTTGATCTTGTCGGGATTGGCTTCAATTCCCGGCTGAGACACGAAGAACCCGACAAGCTTGCGGAAGGACTCAAACACACACTTCTCGGGATTGAGCTTGAGGTTGATCTTGCAGATTTGCAAAGGTCTCGTCTAAATCTTGAACCAGGGTTGCCCTATCCTTGCTTTTGACCACTATGTCATCCATGTAAGCTTCCACATTTCTGTGCATTTGGGGCTCAAAAGCGTCATGGACTACTCTTGCAAATGTTTGGCCAACCACGTAGGATGGAGCACTCCTCTGACAAGGCATGCTGCTTCCAATTTCTTGATCTCTTCTGCGATGAACTCTTGGCGCTCCTTTGCTTGCTTTCGACTTTGCAGCAGGAGCAGCGTGAGGACAGGCGGCAAGATGGTGCTCAATCACTTTCCTAGGAACACGGGGATGTCGGACGGTTGCCACGCAAACACGTCGGCGTTCGCCCATGAGGAAAACAGCAGCGCCTTCCTATTTAGGGTCGAGTGGCAGCGATGGTGAAGGTACCACCGGTGCCGTCCTCCTGGCGGGCACCCTCTTGGTCTTTGGTGGAGCTGCCATCGTCTTCTTACACTTGCGGTGGAGCTCGAGGTGCGTCCTCGGCGGTAGCGCAGCACTCGAAGAGTGCGCTTGCGGAGTGGGCATCGAGCTCTTGCCGACTTGGTCTTCTTCTTCCCCGGGAGCTTGGTGACAAGTGTCTTGCTATCTGTTGCATTGCTTTGCTTCCGGTAGATCTTGTCGGTAGCGAATAAGAACATCCTTCTTGTCGCCATGGACAGAAATGACACTTATCGGGCACTGGCATCTTGAGCAAGTTGTATGCATAATGAGAGGCTGCCATAAACTTGGCGAGTCTTTGGGCGACCAAGTATTCCATTGTAAGGCAATGGAAAATCAGCAACATCAAAAGTGACCCTTTCAGTCCTGAAGTTTTACTCGCTGCCAAACGTCACCGGCAACGTGATCTTTCCCTTGACTTGCTCCTTCCCGGATTGATTCCTTGAAATGTGCGGTCTCTTGAGCTCGCTGTCGAGGATTTGGAGTTTACGGAGTACCGCGGAGGATATCAGGTTCAAACCGGCCCGCCGTCAACTAGCATCTTGGTGACCTTGAGGTTGCGGATAGTTGGTGAAACCAACATCGGCAAGCACCGACATGATTATCGCGGTCGAGGGTGGTCCTCAATATCAAAGATGATAGGCGTGCTAGACCATTTCGAGGCTTGCGTGACTCGATGGATGGATTACTGCGCATTGACTTCCCGCATCCTTTGCTTGAGTTGGCGGTGTGAAGTATGCGAGAAGCACCACCGTCGGCGCATAGGACCTCTGTGGCTTTCTGGAACTCTTGCTCGTCGGCCTCATCATCTTCCATGTCTTCATCGTCGTCGTCATCTTCATCCTTGTCGCCGCTGCGGGGAGGTCTATCTCCTTGTCGTTGCTTGGCCTTTGGCGTCCTCCCGGCGGGGCGTTTCTTGCTGGCTCCTCCGGCACCTTCTTGAAACCTTCTCCTTGTCGTGCGCTTCGTATTCAGCCTTCGCTGCTCAACAAGCTGCTCGACTTTCTTGCAGCTCTGGAGGTCATGGCCCTTGGTGCGGTGGATTTTGCAGTACTGCTTGTTGGAGCCGTCCTGCTTGTCGATGACCGCCACAGCCTGGCAGTTGGTGTCCGCGGCAACCTCCTTGCCGGAACTACCAATTTTGGCTTTCTTGGCGCCACCTCCGTTGTCGGACTGCTCGACAACTAGCACATCTCTGCCTTTCTTCTTTCTTCTTTCTGTTGCTCACTTGTTGGCGGTTGGGATGTTGTCTTTGTACGGCTGAATATCTGAATGAACTTGCGCGGGGCTCTCCTTCCTTACGGCGGCAGATGAAGGTCGCTCTCTTAGCCATGAGGCTTGTGGCGCTGTGTGAAACACCGACAAGCTGATGGCATAGATCCCCAAGAGGATATGGAGTTGTCCGGCAAGTGCATGAGCCAAGATCGACATTGGGCTTGAGTACCAATGGGAAGTAGTTGGCGAGAATCTTGTCGTCTCGCCCCGGCAGCTTGCACCGCAATGGTGTAGATCTTTGAGGAACTCCGACGGATCGTCTTGCCGTCGTACTTCTTTGGTACATCGGCTTGAAATTCTTCTTCTGGGCCTTTGGACTTGCCGCAGCTCACAGTGAGCAGCAGGGCAGCCTACAGCGTCTGACAAGTCGCTGGTTCCCTGGCGCATGCATATCGACGGAAGGGCCCAGCGCTGGTCGGATTGACGTCGCGCTTCTCTTGATGCTCGATGCGGGTTCGGCGTCTTCTTGCGATCGTTCGTGAAGAACTTGGCGTTGATCGCGGCGAGCTCGCGGATCGATGGTGCGGTGGATTCGCTGTCGAGGTGGATCCGGCGAGTCGGCGATCTTGGCCTTCGAGGTGGAGAGTGCATGGTGGTTGCACCCCAGGTTTAAATCGCCACCGGCTCGTGCCTTATCGCCTTCCAGCGGCTGCGATGTAGTCGGTTGCGGAGTGTCGCCGTTAGCAAAGCCGATGAGACTACGGATGGTGGCCCTCCATTCATCGACCTTGTCGGCTGTTGGAGGGTAATCTAGGAAGCGATTGAGCTCTCGCCAAAGCTTCTGCTGGGTGATGGGTGGCGGCGAGCGGCGCGAGGAGGCGGGATATGCCGGACTTCTAACTATGTTAGAAGGAGCAGTATCCGTCGAGGCGACCGTGCCTCGCTTCGTGCCGACATGTCGGCATGCAAGCTGGTCTTGAGGCCTCGGGATCCACCAGCTCGATCTTGATCCAGCGGCGTATGGTACTATGAATACCATGGCGCTTGTCGGTCGCGCCTCTGAGATGGGCGGTGTGCATGTCTGACGCCGAGAGTCTGCGCGGCCTTGTCCTTGGACTTGGCAGCATCATGGGCTCCCTCGCCGGCGTCCGTTCTTCCACGGTGTCTACCCCACCACCCATTTGCTCCGGTGGTGGTGGGATCGGCGTGGATGGCTCTGCTGCCGCGAAGCCTTCTTCTTGGTGGCATGTTGATGAAGATGATGAAGAAGTTGCTCGTGTGAGCGCCGGATCAGGTTCACACAGCCTCGGCGCCCCTACTGGCGCCAAAGATGTCGAGGAAAGTGGTCGAACCCACGAACACCTATGGGACGGCGGACCGAGCCCCTTCGGTTCGGTGGGGAGGCGGAGAGTTACCTGAAAAAACAGATCGGGCGAAGCACACGAGCAGTTACCCAGCCGGAGCTCTCGGGAGATAATACTCCTCTCTGTTGCTTATGCGATTATATTGTGTTCTTGCTAGGGGCTGAGAGCTACAAGACCTAGCATGAGTGTCTACGGTTTGAATGAGTCCCACCTCAAAAGATGTCGGGAAGCTGATCGGACCCACGAACACCTATGGGACCGGCGGACCGAGCCCCTTCGGTTCGGTGGGGAGGCGGAGGTTACCTGAAAAAGCGGATCGGCGAAGCACGAGCAGTTACCCAACCGGAGCTCTCGGAGAGATAATACTCCTGCTGCTGCTTATGCGATTATATTGTGTTCTTGCTAGGGGGGCTGAGAGCTACAAGACCTAGCATGAGTGTCTCTGGTTTCGAATGAGTCCCACCTCCTCTACGTTGCGCATGGGCCTCCTTTTATATGCTCAAGGGGTCACCGGCAGGTGCAAGCGTGAACAAGGGCAAAAAAGTAAAATGAGTTGCGGTTGGTACAGCTACATGCAGTGTATCCTACCTAACCACGGCGGGGAAAAAAGCATTAAATGCCCGTCCGTCGACTAAACAGTGCGAGAAAGGGACGTCGAGGCGCCACCGTTCGCCACGATGGCCATCTTATCGACACCGTTTGCGACCGCACCCTTGACCTCTGACCTCTTGCCACCTTGGCGCTTGGAAAGGTCCCATGGCGACACGTTGGTGGATGAGCGGGCGGAGGAGCGGAGTGGTGTCTGTCATGACAAGCACCTTGCATGGTTGTTGCCTTGTCGCGTCCGGAAGATTGTCGCTCACCGAGCCTTCCCGGCAAGCTCCTCTTGCCGGGGTCTTATCTTCTAAATGCCTTGGTTGGCCTTCCCGACAAGCTCCTCTTGTCGGGGCCTTGTCTCCTTTGCCTGAATACTTTGTTCTTGAATGGCTCCAATGGAGCCGCGGAGGACCTTGGCGATCACCAAGCAAGCATTGCCGCGGGGTGCTGCGACTGCCCGTGCACGAGTTCGGGATACTATGGTACCCCTACTCTAGTACACCGACAATCTTTATCATAAAAATACCAAAAATATTATCTTATCATATCTATCAGATCTCACTTTCGTAAGTGACTGTGAAGGGATTGACAACCCCTTTATTGCGTTGGTTGTGAGGATTTTATTTTTTTGTGTAGGTGTGAGGGACTCGTGAGTGGCCTCCTACTAGATTGATACCTTGGTTCTCAAAAACTTAGGAAATACTTACGCTGCTTTCTTGCATCACCCTTTCCTCTTCAGCGGAAAACCAACACGGTGCTCAAGAGGTAGCGAGTGCTCATACTTTTCATTGTAATATCCATGCTAGTTTATTTTCTTTTTATGCTTTCTTCTTGTGTGTTTGAAAAACCTTAAGAAAAACAAAAAATTAGTTGTAGCTTTTAGCTAGTTTACTTTCATCTTTGTAGTAATAACTAAAAGAAAACCCAAAAGATTTCATGTTCTTCTTTTTGCTTGTTGGGAGCTTTCCGTGTAAATAGTTTTATTTCTTTTCTTTTCTTTGAAATTCGATAGGGAAGACCATAATAAAATTGTTGAAGTGGCTCTTTTATGCATTATTGTTGATTTAACCAAGAGCCCATATTGCCTTGTCTTCTCCTATTTATTGAATGCTCATGATTCGGCTTAGTCAATGCCGTGCACTATTATTATTATTCACATCGTTCGGTCGTGCAAGTGAAAGGAAATTATGACGATATATGATGGACTGATTGAGATGGGAGAAGCTGGTATGAACTCGACCCCTCTTGTTTTTGTAAATATGATTAGTCCATTGTTCCTGATTCAGCCTATTATGAATAAACATGTTTGCAATGACAATTAGAGATCATAGTTGCTCGTGCCATGCTTAATTAGCTAGGAGTTTATAATGGTTTACCTTGCGTGCCAACATGCTATTAAAACGGTTGTGATGTGGTATGATGGGGTGGTATCCTCCTTTGGATGATTCGAGTGACTTGACTTGGCACATGTTCGCGCATGTAGTTGAAACAAATCAACATAGCCTTCACGATATTTATGTTGATGGTGGATTATATCCTACTCATGCTTGCACTCAATGTTTATTAATTTTAATGCATGTTCATGACTGTAGTCGCTCTCTAGTTGGTCGCTTCCTAGTCTTTTTCTAGCCTTCACTTGTACTAAGTGGGAATACTGCTTGTGCATCCAATCCCTTAAACCCCAAAGTTATGCTATATTAGTCCACTATACCTTCCTATATGCGGTATCTACCTGCCGTTCCAAGTAAATTTGTATGTGCAAAACTCTAAACCTTCAAATGAAATTCTGTTTTGTATGCTTGAATAGCTCATGTATCAACTAGGGTTGTCCGTATCTTCCATGCTAGGCGGGTTATTCTCAAGAGGAGTGGACTCCGCTCCTCACTCACGAGAAA
The DNA here is from genome assembly GCA_021605205.1 of Aegilops longissima. NCBI lineage: Eukaryota > Viridiplantae > Streptophyta > Magnoliopsida > Poales > Poaceae > Aegilops > Aegilops longissima. Next base: position 62,928 of record JAHIAM010006976.1, read on the forward strand.
ATGGCTGGTCACCGGGATGCCCAGTCCCATGCTTTATGAAAATAAAATCAAAATAATTGCAAACAAAACTCCCCCTGGGACTATTGTTAGTTGGAGTCACTCGTTGTTTCGAGCAAGCCATGGATTGATGCTTGTTGGTGGAAGGGGAGTATAAACTTTATCATTCTGTTTGGGAACCGCCTATAATGTGTGTAGGATGGAAGATATCGCCATCTCTTGGTTGTTATGTTGACAATGAAAGTACGCTGCTCAAAATATTATTTATCTCTGCTTTTAAAATCGAGCTCTGTTACCTCTACAAATCCATGCTTCCCTCTGCGAAGGGCATATCTATTTACTTTCATGTTGAGTCATCACCCTCTTATTAAAAAGCACCAGTGGAAACACATTTGTCATTTGCATGCATTACTATTAATTTATATTGGGTATGACTATGACTGGATCTCTTTTACAATGAATTACAATGTTTAGTCAGTCCTTGAGCTTTAAAGGTGCTCTGCATCTATGTTTTGCGGTCTCAGAAAGGGCTAGCGAGATACCATCTTGTTATATCATATCATGATTATTTTGAGAAAGTGTTGTCATCCGAGATTTATTATTATTGCTCGCTAGTTGATTATGCCATTGACATGAGTAAACATGAGACCTAAGTGTTATTGTGAATATGGTTAGTCATAATCTTTCTGAAAACTTGAATCTGGCTTTACATATTTACAACAACAAGAGCAAACAGAGTTTGTAAAAGTTTTCTTTATCACTTTCAGTTTATCAACTGAATTTCTTGAGGACAAGCAAAGGTTTAAGCTTGGGGGAGTTGATAGGTCTCCATCGTATCTACTTTTCCAAACACTTTTGCCCTTATTTTCGACTCTAACTTGCATGATTTCAATGGAACTAACTCGGACTGACGTTGTTTTCAGCAGAATTGCCATGGTGTTATTTATGTGCAGAAACAAAAGTTCTCGGAATGACCTGAAACTCCACGGAGATTATTTTTGGAAATAATAAAAAATATTGGCAAAGGAATCAAGGACAGGGGGCCCAAACCCTGTCCATGAGGGTGGGGGCGCGCCCCCTGCCTCGTGGGCCCCCTGGAGCTCCACCGACCTCAACTCCAACTCCATATATTCGTGTTCGGGGAGAAAAAACCCAGAGAGAAAGATTCATCGCGTTTAACGATATGGAGCCGCCGCCAAGCCCAAAACTCTCTCGGGAGGGTGATAGAGTCCATTCGGGGCTCCGGAGAGGGGAATCCGTCACCGTCGTCATCATCAACCATCCTCCATCACCAATTTCATGATGCTCACCGCCGTGCATGAGTAATTCCATTGTAGGCTTGCTGGACGGTGATGGATTGGATTAGATTTATCATGTAATCGAGTTAGTTTTGTTAGGTTTGATCCCTAGTATCCACTATGTTACGAGATTGATGTTGCTATGACTTTGCTATGTAATGCTTGTCACTAGGGCCCGAGTGCCATGATTTCAGATCTGAACCTATTATGTTTTCATGAATATATGTGAGTTCTTGATCCTATCTTGCAAGTCTATAGTCACCTACTATGTGTTATGATCCGGCAACCCCGAAGTGACAATAATCGGGACCACTCCTGGTGATGATCATAGTATGAGGAGTTCATGTATTCACTATGTGTTAATGCTTTGGTCCGGTACTCTATTAAAAGGAGGCCTTAATATCCCTTAGTTTCCGCTAGGACCCCGCTGCCACGGGAGGGTAGGACAAAAGATGTCATGCAAGTTCTTTTCCATAAGCACGTATGACTATGTTGAATACATGCCTACATTACATTGATGAATTGGAGCTAGTTACGTGTCACCCTATGTTATGATTGTTACATGATGAACCGCATCGGCATAATTCTCCATCGCCGATCCAATGCCTACAAGCTTTTCACATATTGTTCTTAGCTTATTTACTTTTCCGTTACTCTTTGTTACAATCACTACAAAACCCAAAATATTACTTTTGCTACCATTACCGTTATTTCCATATTACTTTGGTACTAAATACTTTCTTTGCGAGATACTAAGTTATCCGGTGTGGTTGAATTGACAACTCAAGCTGCTAATACTTGAGAATATTCTTTGGCTCCTTGTGTCGAATCAATAAATTTGGGTTGAATACTCTATCCTCGAAAACTGTTGCGATCCCTATACTTGTGGGTTATCAATGCTTTCTTTGTAAAATGTTATGATGCTTCTGAAAGGAGATTTTCGATCTACATGCCATCTTTGGTGCACACCATTCAAGATATGCTGACATTAGGCAACACATCGAGGCGAGAAAACAAGGGGAGAAGTAGGTTGTGTCACATGCATGGATAGGACAGCTAGCAGAAGACTTCCCAACTCGCATAAAATAGCGTATTTGCGTCATCGTAGGTTCTTACGAAAAAATCACCCATACCGAAAGATGAAAGCTGAATTTGATGGTACGTCAGAGGCAGCTGCAGCCCCAAGACCCTATGAAGGGGTGGTGGCCCACAACATGGCTAAAAGAATTAATGTTGTGCTTGGCAAGAACCACCCTTCGACGGTGAAACTAACACCCAAGGATCAAGTGTTTAAGAAGAAATCATTGTTCTGGAAATTACCTTACTAGGAGATTCTACGTGTACGTCACTGCATCGATGTCATGCACGTAGAGAAGAACATATGTGAAAGCATCCTTGGTACTCTGCTCAAGATTAAAGGTAAAAGAAAGGATGGTGACGGTGAACGGCTCGATATGCTTGCTGATCAATCACAACGCAAGAGTGAAGCAGAAGATGATGACAAATTCATCAAAGCTTGCCAGAGTTACAATTTCAGTACAAAAGAAGCAACACAGTTCTTCACCTATTTGTTGTCAGTTAAGACACCCTCTTCCTATCCGCAAGCATCAGAAGTCTCGTGGATGTGAGCTCAGGTAAAATGAAGTTGGGACACATGAAGTCACATGATTGCCACGTAATATTGACATAAATCCTCCCGGTGGCCATCAGGAATCTGATGGACAAAGATATAAGAAACACACTCATTGACCTCTGTGATTTCTTCAACCAACTATGGCAGAAAGTTGTAGATCCTAAAGAGTTGGATCATATGCAAGATGATATTGCAAGAATATTGTCCAACCTAGAGATTTTTTTCCCATCGTCATTCTTTGATATCATGGTCCATCTCATTGTGCACCTTGTCGACAAGATAAAGTATTGTGGTTCTATGTTTCTTCGCAACATGTATCCCTTGAGCAGTTCATGGGAATCTGAAGCGCTTTTGTCGGAACTGAAACCATCCGAGAGGCAAGCATCCTACAAGGTTATACAGCGGAGGAGGTGGTTGAGTTTTGCACGAATACATGAAACAAAGACCTATAGGTTTGCCCTCTCTCGCCATGAGGGAGGCTGAAAGGTAAGTCAGTCCTTCTTTGGCGAGGCAAATGGCTGCACCAAGAATTGGCGAGAAAGCCCGTTTGATGATCTTGCTTAACAGCCAGTTCTCATCGCTTATGCCGAAGAACACTCGGAGATACGCCAAAGATTCTTACCAATGGTGCCTTCATCGGAGGTGGAGATGAAGGAGCACACTAAGAACTACGCCGAATGGATGAAGAATCATTTGGCACAAGGATCCATCAATGACATTGCTACGTGGTTGGCACAAAAGCCATCACCTATGGTGCTGACGTACCAAGCATATGACATAAATGGATACACGCTCTACACTGAGGAACATGATAAGAAGACCTCGTATCAGAACAGCTCTGTTCGAATAGAATGCATAACTGTAAATGAAGCTGATAAAAGGGTATACTATGGAACTATCAAAGAGATTTGGGAGCTTGATTATGTGAAAGTTAAGGTGGCATTATTCAGGTGTCCATGGATCCCTCTTGGTCACGTAAGGACTGATGAGTACAGGAAGACATGTGTTAACAGGACAACGATGGCATATCACGCGGACCCATTCATTCTTGCCAGCGATGCTACCAGATTTTCTTTGTGGAAGACCCTTGCATAAACGGCCATTTAGCGATGCATGGGAAGAGAAGAGTCTTGGGTGTCGACGATGTTGCCGATCGGGGCGAAATGCGATGAATTTGATGAGTTACCGGCCAAGGGATCACGCACTAGTGCAGAGAGAAGAAGTTTAAAATCATCAAAACCCCAAGTTCATTCGGGTCAACAATGATCTCGGTTCCCACATGTACATGGGAATTAAGCTGTAAGAATAGTCTTTATGCCTACCTGCAACTTAATTCGTTCAATTTAGAAGCTGTTCGTGTGCTGAATTTGTGAGTTATGCGGTTTTACATTGATGTAAGCTGTTAATATGTTGACCTTGATATGTTGTCATTTCGAGCAATGAATTATTATTATTATTATTATTATTATTATTATTATTATTATTATTATTATTATTATTATTATTATTATTATTATTATTATTATTATTATTATTATTATTATTATTATTATTATTATTATTATTATTATTATTATAATATCATAGAGTAGCACACTCAATCGATCTCACTACGGTATGTGTGAACAAAAATATGCAATCTGGTTTGCGACTAGCACACGGTTCATTGATGAAAGTCGTGTGCCGACCAAACCCGCCACCACCCACACGATCTGAGTCTTGCTTTACGATTGGCGAACCCAAACCCCACGGATCGTACATACGCCTTGTTGGATGCTCCCGGATCGAGCAGCGATCCTCATCCCTTCGGCAACACATGCAGTTCGGTTGTAATTTTATTTTTATGCACAAAATGCACGTTAATATCAAAAATGTCTTAAATATAGCTAACGATACGAAATGCGCGGAAAATCAAACCCGTGGTATAATGGTGATTGTGTATTGTGGAAATTTTATGAGGCCAAGCGATGAAGTCACCGGCCATAGGAGTTTGAATTGACCGTCTCCTTTTGAAGCATGATCCTTCATGTGAGATGCTCCGTTTGGAAGGGCGGTCATCAAAACTTGTGCCAAACATTACCAATTTTTTCCACGGGTTCGTGAGAGAACACCACAGGCACACATTGATTTTGATGATGTCGAACTCAATCAGAATTTTACGTAACTATAATACCAACTAGGCCTCGCCCGGTAACCGCACCTTCTGACGAAATGTTTGAAACTTCTCCCGCTTCTCGAACAAGCGGATGAAAACTCACAAAGTACGCACAAATGATCTGTACACTTTTGCTAGGCTGATAGTAAGGGGTATCACAGCTAGTATCATGCATGCCAACTAGGCAATTTTGATGAGCTGTCATAGAATTAATTAAATGAAGAAAGAGAGGGTTAAGTATCATATCATGGCTGTATCATAATAAATGTTATGCTACTATGTGTCATGCATGACAATATAAATAAAGTACTACATATGATACTAGCTACTCTATGATACTATGCATTATTAGAGCAAGTAAGTACACAACAGTGACATAAGACTAGCCACAATGGGTAGTAACATAGAATGTTACTAGTCTATGTTACTACCTCTATAGTGGGGAGTAACATATGTGTAGTAACATGCAACACTTCATTTATTAGGCTATAGACTCATCTTGCCTTGAGATGTGTGATGTTACTCAGACTAGCCCCAATGGGTAGTAACATAGACTAGTAACATGCCCATGTGTTACACTAGTCCATGTTACTACCTCTATAGTGAGGTGTAACATATATGTGTGGTAACATGCAACACTTCATGTATTAGGCTATAAACACATCTTGCCTTGATATGTACATGTGATGTTACTCATACTACTAGTAACTAGCTATGTTACTATTTTCCTCTCTTTCTTCATTTATTGCTTGCCACATCATCTACTTTATATAGATATGTGTGATGTTACTACCTATGTTACTCCCATTGTGGGTAGTCTCATACTATAGTAAGACTATACCCACAGTGGGAGTAACATAAATAATATCATCTTATATCCTCTCCATTTCTTCATTTATTGCTTGCCACATCATCTATTTTATCTAGATATGTGTGATGTTACTACCTATGTTACTCCCCTTGTGGGTAGTCGGCTATAAGGAATAGAATAATATATATGTGCTTATTAGTTAGAGGAAAGAAGAAAGCGGGCTCTTGGTTAGTAGAGCCAGCTCTGACAGAGACAAGACACTTTGTGAGGATGTAAGGTGGGCCAACTATTGATAAACTAGTGCGTATATAAAACTTATTATTGTACATACCCGCTAAGAGGTTGGCTATATATGACATGTCAACTTCTTATAGCTGACCCTTGGATGTATTATTAACCATGCTCTTAGTGAGGTAGCTAGTATATCATAGACGACTAGCTAGTATCAGACTAGCCACAGTGGGAGTAGCTTCAGCAGTAACACCGACTCCAACTCAGCAAACTTGCTTATGTGGCAATAAGTTAATGAGGAGAGAGATAGTTTCAGTAACTTAGATAGTTATTGTAGCATCACATGTCCTAATGCAATATGAGTCTGTAACCTAAGAAATGAATCTTTGCATGACACTACACTTATGTTACTACCCACTATGAAGGTAGTAACATATATAGTCTAGGGATATGTGTATGTTACCAGTGTACTACTCTCCATTGTGACTAGCTAGTCTCATACTCCCTCCTTTCCGGTTTAGCTAGGTTGGTTGTAATGGTATTATCATAAGCGGTTTCATGCATGCTAATGAGACTTTCTGGATTATGTGGCACACAAGAGAGGATGTGGTATCATATCATGATGCCGTGTCATATTAAATGTTGTACTACTACTTTGTGTGATTAGTAAGGTAACCCAAGATTTTAACTTATGATACTATGCATTACGGAGTAGCTAGTATCCTAGCTACACTATCATATATATGCATGATACTACTAGTATATATATATATGTATGATACTCCCCATTACAACCAGCCTTATTGGGCTCAATTCAAAATCTCACCAACCAAGGTAGATGGTGCGTGGTGGAATACCTTTTGTGCGTAGTTTGCAAGAACACCTAATTAATGCTTTTGTTTTCCTCAAAATTTATGTTTTCCAATGTATTAATTGCAATACATGCATGCATATATAAAGTACATGCATTAAGTCAACTTTCTCTTAATACTTGCATGCAATGATTTAATGCACCTTGGAATCTGGACATGTGGTGGGGAACAACCAAATTGAGCCTTATAAAATGGAAAAACTAAAACTTTGAGATAAGCCTATAAAACGGAAATGAGGGAGTATATATGCATGATGATCGGTAATAGCTCCGTAATATAATGCGCGCATGCATAGTATCATGAGTTAGTATGTTAGGTTCCTTATTAATTACCATGCATGACACAAAGTAGTACAACATTTAATATGATACGGTATCATGATATGATACCACACACCCTCTCTTTCATCATTTAACTGTGTGCCACATCATCCAAAAAGTCTAGTTGGCATGCATCATACCGCTTGATACTCCCATATTACGACCAACCTTATTAGGGTGGCCATAGTGGGGGTATAATAGCCGGTATCATGCACCCGGGAATACAAAATATGATGATGTGGCAAAGAAGCGATAACATAGTTGAATCTAGTAACATATATATATATATATATATATATATATATATATATAATGATAAATGATATACTACTTTGTGTCATGCATGGCCATAAATACGGTCATCTATGGTATATACTCCCTCGTAAACTAATATAAGGCGTTTAGGTCACTATTTAGTAATCTAAGCGCTCTTATATTAGTTACAAAAGAAACTAATACTACTCTATGATACTATATATGCACTATGAAGGTACATACGTAGTATCATACACTAGTATCATATGCATGATACTATATATATAATACTATATGATACTCCTATATAAGGCTGGCCATAGTTGTGGTATCATAATAGCGATGTCATGCACTCGAAATAGCAAGTATATATGCTGGTGTGGCAAAAATTAAATATATAGAAAGGGTTAGAGTAACATATAGTAGGTAGATACCGTATCATGTTAAATCGATGCTAATTTGTGTCATGCATGGCAATAAATATGATCTATATATATGATATACTATACTCTATGTATTATACTATGCGCTATAATTAATTAAAGGTAGTATCATATGTATTGTATATTCATGATACTAGTATATGACACTCTCCACTATACTCATGATTTGTAAAAAATTGGGCGAAGCGATGAACTCATGTTTTCATTGAACAAAAATATGATGTTAGGTAATGTAAATGTTTTCAAAAGCACCGTTCCACTCATGAAAGTTGTGTGTCCACTAAAGCGTGGCCAATGTGCCCCCCCACCCCTACTTGCCTTGGCGATCTGAGTCGTGCATTCGATTGGCAGAACCCAAACCCCACGGATCGTGCGTCGGCACCGTTGGATTCTCCTTGATCGAGCAGCGATCCTCATACCTTCGACAACACATGTACATGTTTTCAAATAGCCCCTCCCAAAAAAATGTTTTGTTAGCACACGGTTCACACAGGAAAGCCGTGTGCCTACCAAACCGTGGCCGACGCCCCCCCTCGCTACGCGTGCGATCCCAGTCGTGTGTTACGATTGGCGGAACCCAAACCCCACGGATCGTGCGTGCACGCACCGTTGGATGTTCCCAGATCGAACAGCAATCCTCATCCCTTCGACGAAATGCAGTCCGGCTAGGAATTGATTTATATGCAAACATGCGGTAAATGCCAAAAATGTCTTAGATATACCACGAGACTGAAATGCGCCATGACAAACCAAACCCATGGTAAAATTGTGATTGGTTTACGTGCAAAAGATTTAGATGAAAGCGATGAACTCCGTCTTCATTTCAAAATTAATGCGTCTTCATTTTAAAAGAAATTATTTTGTTTGTGCACACGGCGCTTAGAAACCGTTTGCATAGGCCTTTCATGTGAGGCGACCAGGATATTTTCACCCTTTTCACCTAGGCATAACACCCCCCCCACCGTCGCGTGTTTCACTCAACTAGTCCACCCAATCTCCTTCGCCAGCTCCCCCTCCCCCAGATCCACAACAGAACCCTCTCCGGCGCCGCCGTGCTCATCCTGGCCGTGTGCCCACTCTTCGGCGTCAAGCCTACCTCCACTGTCGTACCCAACACACGGCGGCCCGCGCCTCACCGTCTTCGTTTGCTCGCCAGCCACCCTCGAGCATATCGATGCAGTAACCCTCGCCTCTCCTGTGGTCCGGTCGGGTTTGCATTAAGAAGCCTGTTAGTTACTGCTCTCCATTGTGGTGAGGCATATTTCCTCGCAATCCCTCTTCCAATTTCATTCCGTATGTTCCCAAATTGGTTGTAAAATAATGGAGAGCGTATATATGTTCATTATCTACCTTCCTTACTACATATAAGCTGTATTTGTTCCAATAAATTCTTGCCTATTTGCAGATCATGGCGCCGAGTCATACAAACTTAACAAATTAGCCGTACATTTTCTAAATTATTGCATGACATGTTTAGAAAGCTTGATACCAAGTTGTTAGTTTTATGCTTATCCTCCTTTCTGAGTTTAGCATGTGTTCTCTGTAGATGCGAGTAGCAGCGACGGCACTCATTCACGCCATGTATCTTCATCGATTCGAGACAACCCTAGGTCTTCAACAGATTGTGAGGGATCAAGTAGTCTTGAGCGGGATAGAGCTGCAGCAATTACCCTTACAGGTCGGGACGAAGGGCGCTCCAAGGAAGCCCACACACCAGCCTAAAGGTGTATATGAAATGTAGAGATTGATTTAAAGTCAAGGAGTGTGTGTGGATTTGTTGGCAGGGCAAGGCTCAACATTAATCTGCGGGGTTTGGAAGGTGACACGAAACATGGCGAAGGATAGTCCGGAGATCATGGATCACTTCAACGTTCGAGCGGTGGATAATGCAGGTGGAACACGCTGCGATGAAGAAGGCTAGGGATGCTTGGAAGCTGGAAGCACGTGTTGTACAAGAAGTACTTGAGTGAAGTCAAGGACCCAATCCCATACCCCCAAATTACAAAGGTAGTGGGCAGAATTCAAAGGGTCGAGGCAACTCGAGTTTGCTGCGAAGAGTTTTAAGCAATCGGAACTTGAAGAAGAAAATACACCCCACCGTATGGGTGTGGCGGGATATCGACATGAAACGATATGGGAACATGAGGACAAAAAAGCGATAGCACCGGTGGGAATCCGACCTTTAGTGAAATCAAGGCGAACACGAGAGACTACTTGCGAACGCGTGCAAGAGGCGTGATGATGGAACTTATTACTTTGAAAAACACGTGGCGCTTGGTGTATGAAGTGATGGTAGAGGCTTCCAAGATCCTGGAAGGTTCTCACGGGAACTCGAGGCCATGTGACATTCATCCATTGCTCTAGACACAAAAGAGCCCCTAGTCGTGCAAGGGGTATAGGCGTTAATGTCCGCACAAAGAGCTTTCACACTCGGGGAAAGAAGAGGCTCGACATGAAAAAGCGAGAGTGAAATGAAGCGAGAATGCATTGTTTGAAAAGTTGAAGAAGGAGATTTATCCGGTTGTTGAAAGGATGTTGGGGAGTCAATGATGATGATGCGAAGACTCTAACAGCGACGAGATAGCCACCGGATGGGAGGCGGGCATGGATGATGCTGCTTATTGTGCGACAACCTTTGCACAAGGGTAGTTGTGCATCGGTGACACCAGCGACACTTGAGGCTGCAGCTGCTCGTGATGATGCTATATCTGATCTATCTGGAATGAAAGACAGGTGAAGGCGTGCTTACACATTATGAAGGTACATTAAAATGTGCAACAACCTGGGTTTGCCACCCTTCTTGGAAGATGGCCTCTTCTTGGACAATGTGCCATTGAAGCGGGCTGTGTGAAGTGCTACGTGGTGAAGTAAAGCCTAGATTCAATGAATTTGCCCTAAAGAATGTCCTAGGAGACTTGATGAGCAATGGACCTTGGGAGAAACTTTGTTACATCACATCCGGTGGCCATGAAAGGAAATAGAGTTCATCGATGAGATTCTGAAGCCCGCCAAGAGCAACCACTTTAGCCCCTCAACGGTGACACTCTCCTTGCTAGAGCAGCTCTTGCGGGCTGATGCATCAACTTTGTGATCAGCCGGACCGACTTTGTGGCGTCTGAGCCACGTCATCCTCCGCCCCAAAGCAGCTAGTTGCAAGGCCTACAACTGCTGATGGCCACCACGGTTCGATTGCGGCGGCTGAAGCGGCGGGGAGACCAGCTTCAGCACATGCTCGGCAGACCAACCTGGTTGAGCAGTACGCAAAGCACTCTAATGCTTGAACCGCTGCTAAGCGATCAGTAGGTCGAACCGGTGATCATCAGTCCGTCGGTCCACAGGCGCGTGATCAGCATACCAATGCGTCAGCACTTCCTGCTTAGCAAACCAACACGTTGGCACGGCCTCCTCAGCACACCGACAAGTTGGCACCACCTATGCAGAAACCCGGCATAGCTTCAACGCATGGTCAGCAGTCCGATGCCTCTGCTCCTACAGCCCAGTAGTCCGTCACTACAGCACCGCCAGCTCAGCGGTCCAGCATAGATAAATAGTCTACTAAGAAGTCCGTCCAAGCTTCACCGTCTGCTCGGCAGTCTACCGTGCAGGCAACCAGACGTTCTGCTAGAAATGCTTCAAGTACCAAGAAGGAAGTGGCCAAAAATGAAGAGGAAGCGCAGCTGGAAAATGAAGAGGAAAGAGAACGATTGCCTCTTACTTAAAGCACTCATCGCCCAGAACCAAATTAACAGCAGCTTGTTCGAATCGGGGAGTGATATTATTTCTGACGCTATGGATGATGAAGAAGTAGAATTGTTGCTTGCTAAAAGAAAAGCAGACGTACTTGAAGCATGCAATTACGTCCATGGTCAGCCATTTCTTGTTGGCGAATACTTTGATGAGTGCAGCTCCAGTTTCCGCGAGTTACATGAATATTGGATGGATCAAATGTCAGAAGGTCATCGCCATTTGCTAGTCCACTACAACAGAGATCATTTCCGACCACGATGTTGGTTCCATCATTGTGAGTTTCAGGACTTACATCTCTTCTTCAACTTCAACCTGCTTGATGCCACTCTTGTTAGATGCATGATTTTGTAAGTACTTAACAAACTCTGATCAACTTCTCCATACAAGGCTGTAAATGATAAACAGCTAACTGCATTTTATTCCTCTCGGGATTGAGCAGCGAGAAGAAGACAGTGAGAGTGTGTATTTCATAGATCCTGCATTAGAAAATGGCACAACATTACATGAAAATGACCGACGGGACTGGGCCGTTAACACGGTCGTCCGTATCTTCGAAAACACGTCCCATGCAGAATCATTTCTCTGGCCATATCATGAATGGTAAGTCAAGTAAACAACCACGCATACACTGATTGTCTTTCAGATTTCGACATCATTCGTAAGTTCATGGCTTTCTTAATATGTAGCAATCACTGGATATTGGTATTCATTGTTCCAAACAAGAACACAGTTTACTACATCGATTCTCTTAGAGGGTCAACAAACGCTCAGGATCTGATGCATCTTCAGCAATTCTTGGATAGGTATTGAATTCTATGATGTTGAAATTAATTTGCATTCATATCTGGTTCAATAATTGATGTTGTCAAAATTCATCATCATTTGCAGTGTGCTCGCATTGTGGGAAACTAAAACAGGGAACCTGTTCAAAAGGAAACTACCTCTGCAGCACGAGATCGTTTTTCCGGCAACACACCGAAGTCCATTATTTTTGGAAAATTTATCCAACAGTCTGCAAATACCTTTCCTTACGCTAGTCAAATGTTCAAGCTTCTAAATAAACCTCTTTCTATTCTGTCCAAAGAAAAAATAATACATCTAACACCGGTTAGGTTGTTCCTAACAGGACAAATACATGACTAATTTTGTACAAAAAATTTCAGTGTCCTCAGCAAGAAGCACGGACCAACCTTTGTGGATACTATGTTTGCAGACACATGATCTCCATCTGCAAATCTGCTGATAGTTGTGACGATCCTCGCGAATTAGTACCAGTAAGACTATCTTAATTAATATCTTCTACTCCACTCATATGGCACATTATGATCTTAAAACTACTGCAGCTCATCTTAAAACCGAGGACCCTGAACGCTCCCCGGTGGTGAATTGCTGATGGTTAGGAGATTTATCGGCGACTTCTTCTGGATCACTACATCAATCCCTTGGTGATGATGAAGATTTCAGCATGGTTTCTCCTGAAACATTGAGTAAGATTTAGCCACTAAACATATAACGCATGGATCCATTAGTTTCCATCTGGTGAGGTCTTCTTATTTCGTACACTATGATTAATTATGTAATGCATATATGTGTGGACAAATCATCGGAATTTAGCTACCATATGTTCAATTGCAATTGTTGCGAAATCTGATGACTGTTCTTCCTGTGGACACTATTTGTTCAATTGAGTATTGTGGTGAATTTGCTTTTTGCGTGCCGATTCAAAATGGAATTTTTTTTATTTGTTCAATTGAATATTGTGGCGAATTTGCTTTTTGCGTGCCGATTCAAAATGGGATATTTCTATTTTAACCTGGCAATTGCTCCGCACACAGTTCAACTAAATGAGTGTGTGCGATCCACATCGGAAAGCATACGTCAATCGTATTGGAACCATCGGTGATATATAGCAGATCGCAAATGATTCATAGCGCTACTACGTGTGCGTAGGTTCTCCAGAACTGTTTGTGATATCGCCTTATCCCACACGAGAACTGGGAGTAAACTGTGCCCAATGCAAAATACAATCCCAGTCGTATTTTTTTCAGGAAACGTGTGGGATCCCAAATGAAAAGCACACGTCACTCTTGCGGCAACCGTCTGTGATGCCTAACAAATCACAAACGGTCTGCAACACTTGTATGTGTGCGAAGGGCTCTGAACCATTTGTGATAGAACATTATCGCGAGCGGTAATTGTTGGAAAACGTGTGCAATGGAGTCTAGCATGGCGGGCGGGTTACCGAGAAAACTTCGTGTGCGATAGGGCACAAATCACACACAGTTCATATGTTGGCATGTGTGCCTTACATATTGTTTCCCAAGCGGTTCGTTCACGACATACCGTATGGTTTCACTGCGTCATTAAGCGGCAACCACCGATACCACATGTGCGAAAGAATTTAGTGTGTCTTTGCGCCGCTGCGATTACATTTGGAAGGCCTGCGGATCCTGTTCCATATCCCGACGGTTTACGGGTGCGTGTGGGAAGGACCCCTATCGCACACAATCACTTGGCGATGGTTCAGAAGGCCGTCGCGGAAAGGGGTTAAAAACCGTTTGTTTAGGACCGACGCGCACCAGTGAATGTTGATCCAGTTGTTCCTTCTACTTATATTGAGAAACCACCTTTCCCTGTTAGGATAAAGGAACATTCTAAAGTTTCAACTGTGGTTAACAAAAGCTATATTAGAACACCCAAACACGATGAACAAATTAAAGTAGAACCTAGTATTTCTATGGTTAAAGATCTCTTGGAAGAAGATATGGATGGGCATGTTATTTACTACGTGAAGAAGCTGCTAGAATTGCCAAACCGATAAAAAGGATAAACATAGACCTGTTGTTGGCATGCTCGTTGTCTCAATTAAAATAGGAGATCATTACACCTTATATCAAGAAATTATGAAAGATATAGCACTGCGAGAAATAGAAGACATAGATATTACTATTAAACTTGCTAATAGAGACACTATATCACCAATTGGGATTGTTAGATATGTTGAAGTCTTGTGTGGGAAAATAAAATACCCTCTGATTTTCTTGTTCTTGGTTCCCCACAAGATGACTTTTTCCCCATTATCTTTGGTAGACCTGTCTTGAATACAATTACTACTAAGATAGTATGTAAGAAACAAACCGTTGGTGTTAGCTTTGGTGATGAGTCTCATGAGTTTAATTTTCCAAGTTTAGTAGAAAGCTTTCATGAAAAAGAATTGCCTAGTAAGGATGAATTAATTGGTCTTGCTTCTATTTTTGTATCACCTACTGATCCTTTAGAACAATATTTGCTAGACCATGAAAATGATTTACATATGCATGAAAGAAATGAAATAGATAAGATTTTCTTTGAACAACGTCCTCTACTTAAACACAACTTGCCTATTGAAACTCTAGGAGGTCCTCCTCCACCTAAAGGTGATCCTGTGTTTGAATTAAAACAATTGCCAGACACTTTGAAATACGCTTATCTTGATGAAAAGAAGATATATCATGTTATTATCGGTGCTAACCTTTGAACACGAAGAAGAAAGATTCTTGAAAGTTCTAAGGAAGCACCAAGCTGCTATTGGATATACTCTTGATGATTTGAAGGGCATTAGTCCCACTCTATGTCGCACAAAATTAATCTGGAACACGATGCTAAACCGTTGTTGATCACCAGCGTCGGTTAAATCGAAGATGAAAGAAGTGGTAGAGCGGAAATATTAAAGCTTACAGGCGGTATAATCTACCCTATAGCTGATAGTAGATGGGTAAGTCATGTTCATTGTGTCCCTAAGAAGGGAGGTATTCTTGTTGTTCCTAATGATAAGAATGAAGTTATTCATAAAGAATTGTTACGGGCTATAGAATGGTAATTGATTTTGGAAAATTAAACAAAGCAACTAGAAAAGATCATTACCCTTTGCCTTTTATTGATCAAATGCTTGAAATATTATCTAAACACACACATTTTTGCTTCCTTGATGGATGTTCTAGTTTTCACAAATACATTTCTCAACTTTGATCAAGAAAAGACCACTTTTACATGTCCCTTTGGAAACTATGCTTATAGACGTATGCCTTTCAGTTTATGTAATGCACCTACTACCTTTCAAAGATGTATGACTGCTATATTCTCTGATTTTTTTAATAGATTGTTGAGGTTTTCATGGACGACTTCTCTATTTATGGGAAGTCTTTTGATGATTGTTTAAGCAATCTTGAGCAAGTTTTGCAGAGATGTGAACAAACAAATCTTGTCTTGAATTGGGAGAAGTGCCACTTTATGGTTAATGAAGGCATTGTCTTGGGTCATAAAATTTCTGAAAGAGGTATTGAAGTGGATCAAGCTAATGTTGATGCAATTGAGAAAATGCCATGTCCTAAAGATATAAAAGGTATTCGTAGTTTCTTAGGTCATGCTGGTTTCTATAGGAGATTTATCAAAGACTTCTCTAAAATTTCTGGGCCTCTTACTAGTCTTTTGCAAAAGGATATTCCTTTTGTTTTTTATGATGATTGTTTATAAGCCTTTGAAACACTCAAGAAAGCCTTAATTTCTGCACCTATTGTTCAACCACCTGATTGGAACTTGCCTTCTGAAATTATGTGTGATGCTAGTGATTATGTTGTTGGTGTTGTTCTAGGACAAAGAGTTGATAAGAAATTGAATGTTATTCATTATGCTACTAAAACTCTAGACAGTGCTCAAAGAAATTATGCTACTACTGAAAAAAGAATTCTTAGCAGTGGTGTTTGCTTGTGATAAATTTAGACCTTATATTGTTGATTCCAAAGTAACTGTTCACACAGACCATGCTGCTATTAAATATCTAATGGAAAATAAAGATGCTAAACCTAGACTTATTCGATGGGTTCTCTTGTTACAAGAATTTGATTTACATACCTTGTTGAAAAGGGCTGAGAACCCGATGGTGATAATTTATCTAGGATTGAAAATTTGCTGATGACCCACTACCTATTGATGATAGTTTCTCACGATGAGCGATTAGTTGCAATAAATGTTGCTCATAGTACTCCTTGGTATGTTGACTATGCTAATTACATTGTTGCTAAATATTTACCACCTAGCTTTACATACCAACAAAAGAAAAAATTCTTCTCGATTTAAGACATTACTTTTGGGATGACCCACATCTTTATAAGGAAGGAGTAGATGGTATTATTAGGCGTTGTGTACTGAGCATGAGCAGGGACAAATCCTACTGAAATGTCACTCCGAAGGTTATGGAGGGCATCATGCTGGACATAGAACTGCTCACAAGGTATTGCAATCTGGATTTTATTAGCCTACTCTGTTCAAGGATGCCCGTAAGTTTCTCTTATCTTGTGATGAATGCCAAAGAATAGGTAATATCGATGGCGTCAAGAATTGCCTATGGATTATTCAATTCTTTGTTGAACCATTTGATGTTTGGGGATTTGATTACATGGGACATTTTCCTTCCTCTAATGGGTATACACATATTTTGGTTCTTTGTTGATTATGTTACTAAATGGTAGAAGTTATTCCAACAAGTAGTGTTGATCACAACACCTCTATTAAAATGCTTAAGGAAGTTATTTTCCCAAGGTTTGGAGTCCCTAGATATTTAATGAGTGATGGTGGTTCACACTTTATTCATGGTGCTTTCCGTAAAATGCTTGCCAAGTATGATGTTAACCAAGGATTGCATCACCGTATCATCCTCAGTCTAGTGGTCAACTTGAACTTAGCAATAGAAATAAAATTAATTCTGCAAAAGGCATCAATAGGTCCAGGAAGAATTGGTCTAAGAAATTAGATGATTAACTTTGGGCTTATAGAACAACTTATAAAAATCCTATGGGTATGTCTCCTTATAAAATGGTTTATGGAAAAGCTTGTCATTTGCCTCTTGAGTTAGAACATAGAGCATATTGGGCCGTCAAAGAGCTCAATTATGATTTCAAACCTGCTGGTGAAAACAGGTTATTTGATATTAGCTCATTAGATGAATGGAGAACCCAAGCTTATGAAAATGCAAATTATTCAAAGAAAAAGTTAAAATATGGCATGACAAAAGAATCCAAAAGCGTGAGTTTAAAGTCGGAGAATATGTTCTTTTGTACAACTCTCATTTCAGATTCTTTGTAGGAAAAATCCTCTCAAAATGGGAAGGCCCCTAAGTTATCGAGGAGGTTTATCGGTCTGGAGCCATCAAAATAACTAATTCCGAAGGTACTAACCCGAAGGTTGTCAATGGGCAACGAATAAAAACTACATCTTAGTATGCCCATTAATGTTGAAAGTAATATTATCAAACTTTGACACGGAAGAACACATAGAAGAGTCCTTAGGAACACTCGAATCGTGAAAATAAGGAGTGCGTGATACGGTAAGTAAGCGGACTCGAAAAATCATAAAAATATTTTTTATTAGTTTTGGAATATTTAAAAATTTGGAAATAAAAAACTTCGAGAGCGTGCCCTGGTGGGCACAAGACACCGAGTGCGCCTTGCCCTAGCCAGCAGTGGGTTGTGCCCACACAGGGTACCTTCCGGACTCGTTTTCTCTTGTATGCTTATCCTCCAAGATAAAAAAATCTATATATACTTCCCAAACCTGTTGATCACTGTATCGTGGAGAAAATCCTCTGTTCTCTTTTCCTTGCTGTTTTTCATCGGATCCATCTACCATGGCCTCTTCAAGCTCCTCCAAGGACAAGTTCTTCAAACGTCATCAACCCATATTTGCGGGAGGTGGTGCAGCACCCTCAGGTCATCAAGATGCATGAGGAGTGCTTCACCTCGGCAGTGCCATGTCCCAGCAGGGACGGGAACCATGGAGGCCAGGCTTGAAGCTATGGAGCAAGATGTCTTCGGTGCAAGGGATGGTGGGCGTGGACTCAACACTAATCACCTTATGATCACGGACCTCTCCGTGATCTCAAGCTGGATGGCAAGCCCATGAAGAACATCGTCTTCACCCTCAATGAGCAAATCAACTTCCTCCAAAGCCAGATCTATGACCTCCAAAACCAAGTCTTTGAATATGAGGCGAGGTTGAAAGGTATGAGTTTGGCTGCTAGTTGCAGGACCCGTGAGACTCACTCCTCCTCCTATGATGGTGGACCAGTGCCATGGAAATCAGAGGACAAGATCTCTCCTTCATCACCATCATCTTCTTCACCACCAAAGGAGAACTGAATATCGGGTATGGGCACTCCCCTTGGCTTCTGCCAAGCTTGGGGGAGGTGCCCCGGTATCCTATCATCCCACTATCTTTTTGCATTTACTTATTTTATTTCGATCTTTTGCTTTAGATGAATAAAAGTTTAGTTCGATCCTTTCTTCTTTGAGAGTTTGCTTAGTGATATATCCTTGTAATCATCTGCAAGTTATATAATAAAGTTTAGTTTGATTTTTTGCTTTCTTTACTTTCATGTTGCAAATAAAATAAAAGAAACAAGAAAGAAAAGAAAGGAAATAAATAAAATAAAGGAAATAAATTAAGAAAAGATCATGTACTAATCTTATGGTAGGTGATGACACCACATAAGGAAAAGTATGAGTAGAAAATTTTATTAGAGATTGACAAACATAGTATTAGTCAATGATGCAACTCATGAAAGAATTAATAAGGAAGAGAAGATTCACATATAAATATACTATCCTAGAAATCTTTTGTGATTGTGAGCCCTCATCAAAATATTATATGCCAAAATTGTTGACGTTGGACAAGGAAGACAACTTAATGGTTTATGTTTGCTTATATTCACATAGAAGTCATATTGTCATAGATCCTTCAACATATGGTGCTTGCCCTATCTTTGCTAGCCAAAATTCCGCACTAAGTAGAGATACTACTTGTGCATCCAAAAACCATAAACCCAAATTTTATTTTCAAGTGTCCACCATACCTACCTAGGGATTGAGAAAGATCCCTCAAGTAAGTTGTCATCGGTGCAAAAGGCAATAAAATTGCTTCTAAAAGTGTGAGATCATTTAGTGTAAGAAAATAGGCGTTACGAACTTGTGATGGTGAAGAATAAAAGCGGGATTGCATATTAAAGGTCGCTATCACAAGGGCAATGCAACATGACGTTCTTTTGCACTAATGTAGCGACCAGGACCTCAAAGCGATCGATCTCGATTGCTCGATGTCATCCACGGATCGATAATCTTGCGCCCACCTTGATACTCGGAGGATTTATAACAGAGTAGCAATCACACACTTATTACAATCGAATGTCTCAAGAGAACTTAACAAAATAAATATGGCTTAAGGCCATCTAATAACGATAACAGCGGAAGGCTTGGAAGAATAAGCGAGTCCATCAACTCCAACGGCATCTTGAGTATAGAACCACGACCTAAGCACCTTAGTCGTTATGCGAAAAATCTGCAACATGAAGCGTTGCAGCCAAAAGGTCGACACATGGAATATGTTGGCAATGTAACACATAGAGAATAATGGAATAATAACCTATACTACATGCATATATGGCTGGTGGAAAGCTCTATGGTTACAGTTTTGCGTAAAGCCAATTTTTCCCTATTGCAAAGGAATAAATTTATTTAACTATCATGGTGGTTGTGAAACATTGAGAATGGTTGACAGCATTCTCAATCCCAATTAAAAGTACTCATTAACAACCCAACAATATTATTTGAAGTAACATGATGAGATTCACATGATAATCCAAGAACTAGATACTCAAGATGTCCATAACTGGGGACACGGCTAACCATGATTAGTTTATACACTCTGCAGAGGTTTGTGCACTTTTCCCCACAAGACTCGATCGCCTCCGTTTGATTTCTCGCACTACATGGTGTTTGAGAAACGGATGACCGAGACATAGTCTTTCAGAAGCGCTAGCACCTTACATGTGGGTAGACCGTACCAACCTACAACCCCTACATCAGCTAGTCTACCCGTAGAGTTCGCACAACTTAGTCAACTATGCTAGAGCCCATAGTAGCATGTGGCTGCACCGGAAGTTTCTACATGAATAATCTCATGATCCCTTTGAGCACGAGTGGCGGTCAGAAGAAATCTGAGGCAAATCTGATAGAAACCGGTGCCTCAATCCACCCAGATGTGTGTTTAAGTTGCCACCTTAAATAAACCATTAATTTAACAATCTCACATCTGTCATGGAATACACTCACCCAATCCATGTCTACTAGCATAGCATGGCATAATAAATATCGTGAAGTAACTCCCAAGGGTTTGATAATAAGCAGGTAATAGGTACTACCTCATCTACTTCCCATCCCACAATTTAATTAGATCCTAATCATGCAATGTTTGAGGATAGATCTAATGCATAAAAACTGGGTATGAAAAGTATATGATCAAAGTGTTACTTGACTTGCTGATGATCCATGAAACCTAGAGATTGAGTAACAAGCGGCGCACTCCGGGTATTCTATCGCAGACAAAAAACAAGCATACAATAAGTACTCATCTAATGCACAGGTAAAACTCAAATAGATATAACCAGATAGTTCAACTTAAGAACTCCGGTTTGCAAAAGAATCAAATCAAGCGAAACAGCGAAAGTCAAGCGGCGGAAGAAAACAGATTCGTTTTACTAATCTGGACCTAAGTCAAATTTTACAGAAGCAAAAACTTGTTTAAGTAGGTTATTCAGAAAGAGGGTTTGAGATGAAACTCTAGGCGCTTGAATCGCTGATTCCGATAAGCAGTGAAAAGTTATACCAAAAGCGAAAATCGGATCGAGAATCGCGATTAGAAAAATCACGGATTAAATCCGAGAAAAGAAAAAATGACGAACAGGTTAGCGAGCGGACGTTCGTTAACTAAACAAATCTGATGACGCGTTCGTTAAAAGCGAGCAGACGAGCAACGCTAAGCTATTTAACGAACCGGAAAAAACCGATCTAATAAAAAATGAAAACTAAAAAACGAAAATAAACCGAAGGAAAATCCGCTCGGTTTTAAAAAAACAGCGGCATGATTCTGGTAATGACGAACCTCGGCGGGGTCAATGACAAGTCGGCCGAGTCGGCCAGCGGTGGCGGCGGCGGCGGCAATGTTTGGAGGAGGTTAGGGTTAGGGTTAGGGTTTCGGGCGGGTGGGCAGAAGCGCGAGGTGGGGGTGTGGCGGCTCGGGCTGGGCTAGGCGGCAGGCGCTCTATTTAAAGCGCCCCAGCGGAGTCCGCTCGAGCACTGCCCAAGGTCGGTCGCGTTTTTTAAATAATTCCATGAAGAAAAATAAAAAGAAATACTAAACAGTCTCCAAAATCCGAAATAAACTTTCCCGACTTCTAAAATCAAGCGGACAAGATGAACATTTATTTGGGGCCTAAATGCAAATTTTGAAAAATGCACATTTTCCTAAATTCAAATAAAAAGCGAAAAACTCCAAAATAAAATCTTATTTGATTTTATTATTAAATCTTCATTATTTCTTTTTTGGGAAAGTCATTTTATTCCCTTTCTCATATTTTGATAGTAGAAATAATTGAAGATAAAATAATTAAAATCAAATGATCCTATTTTCAAAATTTGAGAAAACTCAAATATGAAAATAACGAAATCCCCAACTCTCTCGTGGGTCCTTGAGTTGTGTAGAATTTCTAGGATCGAGCAAAATGCAACGAAAAAATATGATATGCAATGATGCTCTATGTATAACATTCCAAATGGAAAATTTGGGATGTTACAAACCTACCCTTAAGATGAATCTAGCCCTCGAGATTGGGTTAACTAGAAAATAGGTGAGGTGGTCCTTAAGCGAGATCTTCCTCTCGCTCCCGGTGGCTTCATCCTCGTGTGGTGGCTCCTTTGTACTTTGCAAAACTTAATGACCTTGCTGCGGGTGACTCGGTGGCATACTCGAATCTTAAGCTGGTTTCTCCTCGTAGGTCAAATTGTTATTCAACTGAATCGCCTCTAGTGGCATAGTATCTCTCAATGGTATATCCGCCATCTCTGCGTGACACTTCTTCAAGCGAGAAACATGAAACACATCATGAACACGACAATCCTTGGGTAGTTCCAACTTGTGCATAACTTCTCCCATGCGCTCCAAAACTTTGTATGGTCCCACAAAACGTGGCGCTAATTTTCCTTTAACACCAAAACGCTTAACTCCTCGAAGTGGCGATACACGAAGATAAACTCTGTCTCCGACTTCGTATTCTGTTTCCTTGCGTTTTGAATCTGCATAGCTCTTCTGTCTTGACTGGGCTACCTTGAGCCTATCGCGAATTAACTTTACTTTCCGTTCAGACTCCTTAATCAAATCCGGTCCAAACAACTGGCGGTCTCCAATTCATCCCACAACAACGGGGTCATGCACCTTCTTCCGTATAAGGCTTCAAAAGGTGCCATCTTCAAACTGGTTTAGTAGCTGTTGTTATAAGAAAACTCCGCATCTGGCAAGTTGTCATCCCAACTTGATCCATAATCCAAAGCACAAGCTCTAAGCATATCTTCCAAAATCTGGTTGACTCTCGGTTTGTCCATCTATACGTGGATGAAAAGCTGTGCTAAACTCAGCTGGTTCCCAAAGTTTCGTACAAGCTGCTTCCGAACTTTGAGGTGAATTGGGTTCCTCTATCTAATACTATACTCCTCGGAACTCCATGCAAGCATACAATCTGGTCATGTATATCTTAGCCAATTTGGCCTTTGCTGTAGGTAGTCTTCTTTGGAATGAAATGAGCTACCTTCGTCAAGCGATCGACTACAACCCAAATTGAGTCTTAGCTTTGAGCGAGTCTGGGAAATCTCGTGATGAAATCCATACCTAGTTTATCCCACTTCCATTCGGGTATAGGCAATGGCTGTAACAATCCTGCTTGTTTCTGATGTTCTGCCTTCACCCTCTGACATACATCACAAACTGCTACGTACTCTGCAATGTCCTTCTTCATTCCGGTCCACCAGAAAGTATCCTTCAAATCCAAATACATCTTGGTATTTCCTGGGTGAATCGAATATGGTGAATCATGTGCCTCTTGTAGAATCAACTTCTGAATCTCCGGATCACTTGGTACATAAACGCGGTCCTCAAACCATAAGGTATCGTCCTCATCCTCACGAAATCCCTTAGCCTTTCCTTCGCTCATCTTCTCCTTGATAGAAGCAACTTCCTTATCATCCTTTGAGCTTCTCTAATTTTATCCATCAAAGTAGACTGAATCTCCAATCTGCTACATAGCCTCGTGGAACTATTTCCAAACATAGCTCCGAAAATCCTCGGCTAATTCCTTTGGCAAACCTCGGTCATTAGGATGTTAACATGACTCTTACGGCTCAGCAGCGTGCGCTACAGCGTTAGCTTTTCGGGGTGATAATGTAATCTCATATCGTAATCCTTGATAAGCTCCAACCATCTTATCTGCACGAGATTTAACTCCTTCTGCGTGAAGATGTACTTCAAACTCTTGTGATCCGTATACACCTCACAATGATTTCCAATGAGAAATGTCTCCATGTTTTCAACGCATGCACTACGGCTGCTAACTCCAAATCATCGTAGCATAATTTAGCTCATGAGGCTTAAGCTGTCGTGAAGCATCTGAAACAACTCTTCCCTCCTGCATAAGCCTTTGCTCCAAGTCCTCGGCGTGAAGCGTCGCAATAAACTTCGTAATCCTTGCTTTGATGCAGCGGGATTAATCTTGGTCGAGGTAACCAAGCGCTTCTTCAACTCTTGAAACTAACCTCACACTCCTTAGTCCAAATGAACTTGGTATCCTTCTTCAACAATTCTGTCATAAGGCCGCAATCCTCGAGAAATTCTCAATAAATCTCGGTAGTATCCTGCGAGTCAAGAAACTCCGGATCTCTCAACTGTTGTTGGCGCTTCGATTTGTCACCATGACAACCTTAGAGGGTCTCTTGCTATACCTTCCCGGACATAACATGTCAGAAATCAACTTCCTTCAACCAAAACTCACACTTGCTGAACTTGGCATACAAGCGATGTTCTCTGAGCTTCTCGGTACCAAGCATAAATGCTCCTTATGTTCCTCTTCATTCTTGAGTAAACCAAAATATCATCAATGAACACCACGGCGAACTTATCCAAAAACTCCATAAACACTTTGTTCATCATGTTCATAAAATAGGCAGGTGCGTTAGTCAGACCAAATGACATAACGGTATACTCATACAGCCCGTACCTGGTGGTAAAAGCCGTATTAAGTATATCCTGCTCTCGAATCTTCAACTGATGGTACCCTGATCGCAAATCGATCTTGGAAAACACCTTAGCTCCTTGCAATTGGTCAAACAAGTCATTGATCATCGGCAGTGGGTACTTGTTCTTAATGGTCACTTCATTCAATTCTCGATAATCAACAACCATTCTTAATGATCCATCCTTCTTCTCCACTAAATCTTGGTGATCCCCAAAGCGAAGAACTTGGCGAATAAAACCTTTATCGATAACTCCTTAATCTGCTTCTTAATTTCCTCCAAATCTTGGGCTGGCATCCTATATGGTCTCTTAGATATCGGCCCGGTGCTGCGATAGTTCAATCAGAAATTCAATGTCTCTATCCGGTGGCATGCACAGCAACTCTTAGGAAACACGTCCGGGTAATCCCTTACCACTGGTACTTCCTCTGCACAACTCACATTAAGGAATTTACATGTGCTCTCCTCGACTCATCTTTGTGATACAAACTTGATTCTCCTCCTACGGTGTGGTAAGCAAAATTGACTTCTTGGCGCAATCTATGTTCCCTCCATACTTAGATAACCAATCCATGCCTAATATCACATCCAAACCTTGTGATTCCATAACTATTAGGTCGAGGAAATACATAGTGTCCAATCCTTAATGGCGGTCGATCACACCATATACTAGCCATGTATTACGCTCGGGTGAGGTTACTAGCATGGGTGACCTAAGGGCTTTGGTTGGTAGTTTATACTTATCCACAAATCCCTTGATATGTATGAATCGATGCACAGTATCAAAAAGAACAAGCTGCGATAAAAGTCTTAACCAAAAACTTACCTATTCTGCGTCGGCTGAGCTTTAACCTCCTCCACGGTAACGTGGTTCACTTATCCCCTGTTGAAAGGGTTAAACTTCTTTCTGAGCTTCCATTGCCATTTCCATTTTGGCCTTACGGACAATCATTTGCATAATGCCGGTCTTACGGCACTTAAAGCAAGTAATATGGCTCATGTCTACCTTGGATGGTGTTGGCGGGTTGGTGCGGTTTTGTCCATTGCTTCCTCCATTCACGTTTCCATTCTTGGTGCCATTATGGTTGTCTGAGCTACCTCCTCCATGAGTATGCTGAAATTGTCCTCCGGCCCGGGTAAAGCGTAGCTTCTGCTGAGCTCCAGAGTTATTCTTCCCCTGTCCATACTTTCTCTTGCGATTGTCAATCTGCTGCTGCTTCCCTTCAATCATAATAGCACGATCTACTAACTCCTAGTAGTTATTGAAGGTGGCTACCATCAACTGCATGCTCAGCTCATCATTCAGTCCTTCTAGAAACTTCTCCTGCTTAGTTGCGTCTGTAGCAGCGTCATCTGAGGGCATAACGTGCTAACTTCTGAAATCATCTACATCTTGTGGCTGTCGTCCTCCTTGGCGTAAGTTCTTGAAACTCACACTTCTTCATGGCCATAGCTCCTGCTTTGAAACATGGGCGTCGGAAAGCTTCTTGGCCAGTCCCATGTGGCGGTGTCTCTGAGGTAAGTGGTGTAAAATTCTCCCACCATCTTTTGCGGGTCCTTGGTGATGTGCGGCAAACTTCACCCTTTCTCCATCTGTACATCCTCGTTGGTCAACTCCCTTCCTATCTTCTGAGCCAATCATACGCAACAATCAGCTCGGTGCTCTTTGGAAAACACCGTGATTCAGCCTTAAGCAGGTCAAATGGTCAGCGGTGGTGGTGGCGGTGGCTTGTTGTTGTTGTTGTTGTTGGTGTTGCCTTGGTTCTGTACCAATGTTTGAATCAAGGCATTCTGCTGCTGAATCAAGCTGAGTGATCTCTGGCGGGAAAACAAATCCGAGTCGCGTCTCGGAGGCATCGAGGGTTTATAGAAAAGGCGAGTTAAGAATAGAATGAGGTCTAGAGAAAACACTACCCATATGCACATGAGACAAATCACACAATATCACTCCAATCAATTCAAACAAAAGCATACAACGGTCTATCCATCGTTACAAAGTGTTGGAACTAAAACTAATCTGAAATGGGGGAATCTACTACTGTTATGGCGGTCAACTAGAAAAACTGCTCCGATGAAGACTCCATGATATCTGCTCCAGCTTCATCTTCGAAATCATCATCACTAGGATCGGAATCGGTGTCGTTGATGATGATGTAGTTCTCTGGACAGGTGCAATCTTCATCTTCTCCTCCGGGTGCTGAGTTTCCCATGAGTTCTTCAATCTTCTCCTTAAGATCGCCGTTTTGTCCCACTAGAGCTACAATCTCCTCCATGTAGTCCTTGCGAGTGGCCTTCAGTTCTCCTTCTAGTTCGATAATCTTGGCTTTTGCTGTCTTCAACTCCATCATGTCTGCTTTGTCCCCGGTTCTCTGGCGTCGAATGTGCTGATTTAACTCCTGGATGAAAGCTGCAATGGATCGATACTTCTTAGTGCCAACTATCTCCCATTGTTCATCTCGGCGCCCGCAAATCTGGTAGATGGTATCCTTGAGGTCTTCTTTGTAAACTTCTCCAATGCGTCCCATGGTTATGTGAGCTGCCATGCTCTTTCCCAAACTCCAGGTTGGTGCATTGAAAACACACTATGGGCTCCGTGGTAGGCATAGCGTCCTTAGGGAACTTGAGCTTGAATCTTCAGCGCTCTTCTTGGGTAAAGTGAAATTGTAGGTCCGGTGAAGCTTGGTATTCCTATGTTCGGTACTTAGTGACTTCCTTGGTGTCGTCCAAAGGGTGTATCTTCATCCGGTTGGGTGAACTTGATCCTCGCTTCCGTCATCCTAAAAGAGTAGAAAAGATGAGGAGTCGAAATGAGAAGAGTAGTGATCTAGGGCTTTAGCTTAATGGTGGTGTCCTACGGTCGCGTGTGCTCGATACCATCTTTGTAACAACCGGACCTCAAGCATCGATCTCGTGCTCGATGTCATCCACTGGATCGATAATCTTGACACCACCGATTGCTCGGAGGATTTATAACGAGTAGCAATCACACACTTATTACAATCGAATGTCTCAAGAGAACTTAACAAAATAAATATGGCTTAAGGCCATCTAATAACGATAACGTGAAGGCTTGGAAGAATAAGCGAGTCCATCAACTCCAAGCGGCATCACTTGAGTATAGAAGCACGACCTAAGCACCTTAATGGTAAATGCGAAAAGTCTGCAACATGAAGCGTTGCAGCCCAAAAAGGTCAGACACATGGAATATCTTGGCAATGTAACACATAGAGAATAATGAAATAATAACCTATACTACATGCATATATGGCTGGTGGAAAGCTCTATGGTTACAGTTTTGCGTAAAGCCAATTTTTCCCTACTGCAAAGGAATAAATTTATTTAACTATCATGGTGGTTGTGAAACATTGAGAATGGTTGACAGCATTCTCAATCCCAATTAAAAGTACTCATTAACAACCCAACAATATTGTTTAAAGTAACATGATGAGATTCACATGATAATCCAAGAACTAGATACTCAAGATGTCCATAACCGGGGACACGGCTAACCATGATTAGTTTATACACTCTGCAGAGGTTTGTGCACTTTTCCCCACAAGACTCGATCGCCTCCGTTTGATTTCTCGCACTACATGGTGTTTGAGAAACGGATGACCGAGACATAGTCTTTCAGAAGCGCTAGAACCTTACATGTGGGTAGACCGTACCAACCTACAACCCCTACATCGGCTAGTCTACCCGTGAGAGTTAGCACAACTTAATCAACTATGCTAGAGCCCATAGTAGCATGTGGCTGCACGGAAGTTTCTAGCATGAATAATCTCATGATCCCTTTGAGCACGGGTGGCGGTCCGAAGAAATATAGGCAAATCTGATAGAAACGGGTGCCTCAATCCACCCGGATGTGTGTTTAAGTTGCCACCTTAAATAAACCATTAATTTAACAATCTCACATCTGTCATGGAATACACTCACCCAATCCATGTCTACTAGCATAGCATGGCATAATAAACATACGTAGAAGTAACTCCCAAGGGTTTGATAATAAACAGGTAATAGGTACTACCTCATCTACTTCCCATCCCACAATTTAATTAGATCCTAATCATGCAATGTTTGAGGATAGATCTAATGCATAAAAACTGTGTATGAAAAGTATATGATCAAAGTGTTACTTGACTTGCTGATGATCCGCGAAACCTAGAGACTCGAAGTAACAATCGGCGCACTCCGGGTATTCTATCGCAGACAAACAAACAAGCATACAATAAGTACTCATCTAATGCACAGGTAAAACTCAAATAGATCTAACCAGATAGTTCAACTTAAGAACTCCGGTTTGCAAAAAGAATCAAATCAAGCGAAACAGCGAAAGTCAAGCGGAAGAAAACAGCTTCATTTTACTAATCTGGACCTAAGTCAAATTTTACAGAAGCAAAAACTTGTTTAAGTAGGTTATTCGGAAAGAGGTTTGAGGCGAAACTCTAGGCGCTTGAATCGCTGATTCCGATAAGCGGCGAAAAGTTATACTAAAACAAAAATCGGATCGAGAATCGCGATCGGAAAAATCGCGGATTAAATCGAGAAAAGAAAAACGACGAACGGGTTAGCGAGCGGACGTTCGTTAACTAAACTAATCTGACGAGCGCGTTCGTTAAAAGCGAAACGAACGAGCGATTGCTCGCTATTTAACCGAACCGAAAAAAACTGATCTAATAAAAAGCGAAAACTTAAAAAAGCGAAAATAAACCAAAAGAAAAATCCGCTCGGTTTTTAAAAAAACGGCGGCACGGCTTCTGGCCGGTGAACCTCGGTAGTGAGCCCGTGGTCGGTCGATGAGATCCGGTCGGCTCGTGGCCAGGTGGCGGCGGGGTTAGGAGTTTCCAGGCGGGTGGGCCGACGGTCTTGAGGTGGGTTAGGGCGGAGGTCCGCTCGAGCACGGCCCAAGGTCGGTCTTGGCGTTTTTTTAATAATTCAGCATGAAGAAAAATAAAAAAAAGAAATACTAAGCGGACTCCAAAATCCGAAATAAATTTTCGCGACTTCAAAATCAAGCGGACAAGATGAATATTTATTTGGGGCCTAAATGTAATTTTGAAAAACACGCATTTTCCTAAATTCAAATAAAAAGGCGAAAAACTCCAAAATAAAATCTTATTTGATTTTATTATTAAATCTTCTTTATTTTCTTATTTTGGGAAAGTCATTTTATTCCCTCTCTCATATTTTGATAGTAGAAATAATTGAAGATAAAATAATTAAAATCAAATGATCCTATTTTCAAAATTTGAGAAAATTCAAATATGAAAATAACGAAATCCCCAACTCTCTCCGTGGGTCCTTGAGTTGTGTAGAATTTCTAGGATCGAGCAAAAATGCAACGAAACAATATGATATGCAATGATGCTCTATGTATAACATTCCAAATTGAAAATTTGGGATGTTACAACTAAGGGGTTGAGCATACAAACAAATAAGCGCATGACAACCTCTGCTTCCCTCTGCGAAGGGCCTATCTTTTACTTTCATGTATTTACTTTTATGCAAAGATTCAAAGTTTTCCTTCTATTCCTTTTATTTTCTCCTTTGGCGGGCATCATGTGGTGAGGAAAGATCTAGGAACATATGTCGATTGAATATAGATAGCATGAGTTATTTATTGTTGACATCGCCCTTGAGGTGAATACGTTGGGAGGCAACTATAAGCCCATATCTTTCTATGTGTCGGTTGAAGCGTTTTGCTCATGTATGCAGCGGTGAGTGTTAGCAATCATAGAATACTATATGATGGTTGAGTATGTGGACTTGCCTAAAGGCTTCGATCGTGACCCTTCCTGAAAAGAAGATGAATTCTAGTTGCAAAGTTGGTAGAACATAGTTTGTTGGTTTCTAATAGAGTTTTTGCTTTATACTTGATTGTGTGATGAATTGTTACTTATTCATGAGAAGTATATGATAGAAGTTTATGATAAAAGTCTTATGTTTAATTTTTGCTACTATAATAATCAACATGATGCTTCTATGTCCGTATTTTGTTTTATCGACACCTCTTTCTCAAAGCATGTGGACATGTTTTTCGGTTTGGTTTTAGCTTGAGGACAAGCGAGGTCTAAGCTTAGGGGAGTTGATCGTCCATTTTCTATCATGTTCTCTTACTGTTATTTATAATGTTTTATCCATAATAATGCTTTTTGGAGTAATGCTAATGCCTTTTCTCTCATAATATGCAAGGTGTAGAAAAGGGGAGAATTCATGACTGAAATCTGGACCTGAAAAAGCTATGCCAGGCTACCTATTTTGCACAACTCCAAATGAGCTGAAACTTCACGAGGATTTTTTATGGAATATGTGAGAATCACTGGAGCAAATACCTACCAGAGGGGACCCACCAGGTGGGCACAACCCACCTGGGCGCACCGAGGAGCCAGGCGGCATACAGTGGATTATGCTCACCAGGCCCACCTCCGGTGCCCATCTTACAGTATATAGATCATTTTACCTAGAAAAAATAAGGAGAAGACATTCGGGGCGGGGCGCTGCCGTCTCGGCGGAACAGGCAGGAGCACTTTGCCCTCCGGTGGGCGATTCGCCGAGCAACTTCCCTCCGGGAGAAATCATCGTCATCATCATCACCGACAACTCTCCCATGTTTGGGACGGCAATCTCCATCAACATCTTCAACAGCACCATCTCATCTCAAAGCCTAGTTCATCTCTTGTGTTTAATCTTATTCTAGGAACTATAGATTGGTGCTTGTGGGTGACTAGTAGCACTACAAAAAAAAGACACATCCGTGACATTTTGGGCGAAACGAAAAAATTTATGTCATACATATGACACTTCTATGCGATAATTGTGACAAAACCGGTATCATCATAGATGTGGTGGGCTCCTACTTCTATGAAAAAAATCTTGACAGAAAATGGGCTTTTCGTCTGGAAATTTGAAGCATAGCTGCACGCATTGACATTCTTTGGGCCGTCCATGACGGAAAAAATTGTGGTAGAAGCAAGGCGAGAAACTTTCGGAGAGTTGCAGTTCTGAGTGGGAGGGCGGGGGCGGCGATGCGCATTCTCTTGTACGTCTGGCGTTGGCTCTATTAAGCGAACCCGGCGAGGCGTTGGGCTCCAAGCGAACCCGAGCAATTCTTGCTTACTGAACTCACAGCGTTCTTGAACCCGAGCCGATCGATCGATGGCTATTAACGAACCCAATCGGCGATTCGCCATCTTGCTGCTTCGAAGCCGATCGATCTGCCTCTGGGATGAGCGATGTGGCGTTGCGGGAGGGGGTGGATGAGCGGTGGCGGTGGTGTTGCCTCTGGATGAACAGGACCCGTGGTGTGGAGGGTTTGGATGAACGATGAAGCGGTGGAGGGTGGCCGTGGAGGGTGGTTGAGCAGGACCCCATGGTGTGGAGGGTGGATGAGCAGTGGGGTGGAGGGGTGCCGTGGAGGGTGGTTGAGCAGTGGTCGGTGGAGTAAGCAGATGGAGGCTGGATGAGCAGGGCCCGTGGAGGCTGGAGGAGGTCGGTGATGGCCGTGGTGGAGCTGGAGGAGGTCGGCGGTGGAGATGAACAGTATCCGTGGAGTCCGTTTGCGGTATGCCACACCCTCCCGATGAAACAGGACCCCGTTTGACCGTAGTGCTCCAACACAAGTCCATTTAGTCCGTTTTGCGATCGCCACACCCTCCGATCAACGGGACCCCGTTTGACCGTAGGAGGTCTGTTTCATCCGTTTTTGATCGCCACACCCTTCCGTCGCAGGACCCCGTTTCAACCGTAGGAGGTCCATTTCGTCCGTTTTGCGTCGCCACACCCTCCCGATCAACGGGACCCGTTCGAGCGTGGCGATCGAACACAAGGCCGTTTCCTGCATCTGCGGCACGCGGGCCTCGTTCCATCGCTGTTCCGTCCAAGCGGTTGGCTCCCCGTTTGTTGCCTCCCGATGAACGATGCATTCCGTTGCCTCCCCATGAACCGGCGCATTCCTTTGCCTCCCCATGAACACGGCGGCGATGATGTTTCTCCGTTCCGACCCAGCCATGTACACAAGCCACGGCGTCACGTGTCTGTGGTAGGCGTTGAGACCCGCCCGTATGTACACATCGTGGCGTATTTTCTTTCTTGCACCTGGCCGTTATGCGTGCGTGTACATGCTACGTGCGGCGCCTCTACTACGACGCGTGCGGCGCCTCTACATCGACCGAGTATGTACATACACATTCGCGACCGGATAGACGGCGCTCGTACTCTTCGACCAGGTGGGTCCCGTATCGAGCACTTCCTTACTGCGAAGATGTAGCTAGTGGGTCCCGGCCGGTCGGTAGAATCGTTTATATTTTGTTGCCGGACGCACTTCCTTGCGTGCGAAGATGAAACTGGTGGGTCGGCAGTCGAAAGCGTTTTTTAGTGAAATCTGATGGCCCGTCCGGTGGGTCCCAGCTGTCGGTGGAGAATCATTATTTTCCGGCGTAATAGGAGGCACTTCCTTTGCTGCGGTCGTGGACCCAGCTGTCGGCCTCTCCATATACGTCCACGTCCGATGGAAATCGTTCCTTGACCATATTGACCGAGGCGGCGAGAGCACCGGCGGTGGGCGGCTGCGAGGCCTAGGAAGGGGCGACGGGCGGGAAAGCAGCGGCGGTGGAAGCCCGCGCGGAGAGAATCTGAGGTTCCTTGGTTACGGCTGCGGTGTGAGGCTTCCGTCGCGCGAGGAACTGCCAGCGGTGGGAATAGTAGAGGCGGTGAGGCCTCAGCGGCAGCGCCAACCCGACCACGGGAGGCGAGGAGCATCTGCAACACGACCAAGCGCTGCTTTGGTAATTTGGAGCAAGAAGACCGAGAGGTTGAAGAAGCACTACAGCCGTTGGATGGACATCGTTACGAGTCCTTGGAGCTAGAATCGTTCATATTGACTAAGTTGACAAAGCCCTCCGTCCCGTCAACAGGATTGGCCCTAAGTCATCCTCCACTATGGTGGGTCCCAGCTAGCGGGTGAGTATTCATTTTTTGTGCGTAATAAAGGCACTTCCTTGCATGCGAAGATACAGCTGGTGGGTCCGACATGTCGTGGGAGGCGTTTTTTGAAATCTGAGGCCCTTAGGTGGGTCCCAGGTGTCGGTGGAGGAATCATTATTTTGCGGCGTATAGTCCCGACCGATGGATGTCATTAGTTGACCACGTTGACCAGGCAGCGTAGAAGCACCATGGCGGTGGAGCGTAATGAGGCCTAGGAAGGGGAACGATCTGGGGCGGGAAGACTTGCAATGGTTGCCCATGCGGTGGGGGAATCTGAGTTTCTTGGCGGCTACCACCGCCGGAAAATAACACGAGTGTGGGTGAGTAGAGGAATGGCACGCCAGCAATGAAGTAGGGTGGGGTGGTGCGGCTGTCTTGGCCAACTGCCCGTACAGGGCAGGAGCGAGCAGTCTCACGGAGCTGGTTTGGCGGTGGAGCAAGAAGATCGAGATATTGAAGAAGCAGCATTTGTTGGATTAACATCCAGCGGTCTTCTGCTGCTAGAATCGTTTATGGACTAAGTTGACAAAACCAAAGTACACGTCAACCTAGTAGACCCACAAGCCACCTTCAAATCATCCCAAATAGCATATAGCCCGAAATTTCTAGCGATTCAAATTAATTTTAAATCTAAATATACCTTAATTTAAATTCAATGAAATTTTACCCGCTAAAAACAATGAAATTTAAAATATCAAAATCGAAAAGAAACAGTATTTTGGAACTAATTTCCTGTTTGCTGTATTTTTTCATTTTACAGCCCATTTATTATTACTTATAGCCCATTTCTTATTACTTATAGCCCATTTTACGGGCAAAATGCATCCTCCTCGTCTTGAAAGATTTCCGGCCCGGGACAATCATTTGCATAATGCCCGATCTTGGACTTAAAGCAATAATATGGCTCAGTCTACCTTGGATGGTGTTGGGGTTGTGCGGTTTTGTCCATTGCTTCCTCCATTCACGTTTCCATTCTTGGTGCCATTATGGTTGTCTGAGCTACCTCCTCCATGAGTATGCTGAAATTGTCCTCCTGGCTTGAGGTAAGCGTAAGCCTGCTTGAGCTCGAGTTATTCTTCCCCTGTCCATACTTTCTCTTGCGATTGTCAATCTGCTGCTGCTTCCCTTCAATCATAATAGCACGATCTACTAACTCCTAGTAGTTATTGAAGGTGGCTACCATCAACTGCATGCTCAGCTCATCATTCGGTCCTTCTAGAAACTTCTCACCTTGATTAAATGCAGCTTAGCGTCATACGAGGGCATAACGTGCTAACTTACTGAAATCATCTACATCTTGGCCATGTCGTCCTCCTTGGCGTAAGTTGCGAAACTCACCTTCTTCATGGCCATAGCTCCTGCTGAAACATGGGCGATCTGAAGCTTGCTTGGCCGATCCCATGTGGCGGTGTCTCTGAGGTAAGTGGCTGTAAAATTCTCCCACCATCTTGCTGCGGGTCCTTGAGTGATGTGCGGCAAACTTCACCCTTTCTCCATCTGTACATCCTGCGTGGTCAACTCCTTCCTATCTTCTGAGCCAATCATACGCAACAATCGGCTCGGTGCTCTTTGGAAAACCGTGATTCATTATAAGCAGGTCAAATGGTCAGCGGTGGTGGTGGCGGTGGCTTGTTGTTGTTGTTGTTGTTGGTGTTGCCTTGGTTACTGTACCAATGTTTGAATCAAGGCATTCGCTGCTGAATCAACTGAGTGATCTCTGGCGGAAAACAAATCCGAGGTCGCGTCTCGGAGGCATCGAGGGTTTATAGAAAGGCGAGAGTTAAGAATAGAATGAGGTCTAGAGAAAACACTACCCATATGCACATGAGACAAATCACACAATATCACTCCAATCAATTCAAACAAAAGCATACAACGGTCTATCCATCGTTACAAAGTGTTGGAACTAAAACTAATCATAAATGGGGAATCTACTCTTTATTGGGGTCGACTAGAAAAACTGCTCGATGAAGACTCCATGATATCTGCTCGACTTCATCTTGAAATCATCATCACTAGGATCGGAATCGGTGTCGTTGATGATGATGTAGTTCTCGGACAGGTGCAATCTTCATCTTCTCCTCCGGGTGCTGAGTTTCCCATGAGTTCTTCAATCTTCTCCTTAAGATCGCCGTTTTGTCCCACTAGAGCTACAATCTCCTCCATGTAGTCCTTGCGAGTGGCCTTGAGTTCTCCTTCTAGTTCGATAATCTTGGCTTTTCTTGTCTTCAACTCCATCATGTCTGCGCTTTGTCGGTTCTCTGGCGTCGAATGTGCTGATTTAACTCTGGATGAAAGCTGCAATGGATCGATACTTCTTAGTGCCAACTATCTCCCATTGTTCATCTCGGCGCCATAAATCTGGTAGATGTATCCTTGAGGTCTTCTTTGTAAACTTCTCCAATCGTCCCATGGTTATGTGAGCTGCCATCTTTCCCAAACTCGGGTTGGTGCATTGAAAACACCTATGGGCTCCGTGTTGGAAGCGTCCTTAGGGAACTTGAGCTTGAATCTTCAGCGCTCTTCTTGGGTAAAGTGGAATTGTAGGTCCGGTGAAGCTTGGTATTCCATGTTGGTACTTAGTGACTTCCTTGGTGTCGTCAAAGGGTTATCTTCATCCTTTGGGTGAACTTGATCCTCGCTTAGTCATCCTAAAAAGTAGAAAAAGATGAAATGAAAGAGAGAGTGATCTAGGGCTTTAGCTTAATGGTGGGTGTCCACGCGTGTGCTCGATACCATCTTTGTGCAACCGGACCTCAAGCATCGATCTCGTCTTGTCATCCTGGATCATAATCACACCACCACATTACTGGGGATTTTATGAGTAGCAATCACACACTTATTACAATCGAATGTCTCAAGAGAACTTAAAAAATAAATATGGCAAGGCCATCTAATAACGATAAAGGGAAGGCTTGGAAGAATAAGCGAGTCCATCAACTCCAACGGCATCCGAGTATAGAACCGACCTAAGCACCTTATGTTTGCGGAAAATGCAACGAACTTGACCCAAAAACATGCACATGGAATATCTTTGGCAATGTAAACATAGAGAATAATGGAATAATAACCTATACTACATGCATATATGGCTGGTGGAAAGCTCTATGGTTACGGTTTTGCGTAAACCAATTTTTCCCTACGCAAAGGAATAAATTTATTTAACTATCATGGTGGTTGTGAAACATTGAGAATGGTTGCTGACATTCTCAATCCCAATTAAAGTACTCATTAACAACCCAACAATATTGTTTAAAGTAACATGATGAGATTCACATGATAATCCAAGAACTAGATACTCAAGATGTCCATAACGGGACACCACACTAACCATGATTAGTTTATACACTCTGCGAGGTTTGTGCACTTTTCCCCACAAGACTCGATCGCCTCGTTTGATTTCTCGCACTACATGGTGTTTGAGAAGCGGATGGCGAGACATAGTCTTCGGCTAGAACCTTACATGTGGTGACCGTACCAACCTACAACCCTACATCAGCTAGTCTACCGTGAGTTAGCACAACTTAGTCAACTATGCTAGAGCCCATAGTAGCATGTGGCTGCACGGAAGTTTCTAGCATGAATAATCTCATGATCCTTTGAGCACAGGTGGCGGTCCAGAAGAAATATAGGCAAATCGATAGAAACCGGGTGCCTCAATCCACCGGATGTGTGTTTAGTTGCCACCTTAAATAAACCATTAATTTAACAATCTCACATCTGTCATGGAATACACTCACCCAATCCATGTCTACTAGCATAGCATGGCATAATAAACATACGTGAAGTAACTCCCAAGGGTTTGATAATAAGCAGGTAATAGGTACTACCTCATCTACTTCCCATCCCACAATTTAATTAGATCCTAATCATGCAATGTTTGAGGATAGATCTAATGCATAAAAACTGTGTATGAAAAGTATATGATCAAAGTGTTACTTGACTTGCGATGATCCGAAACCTAGAGACTTCGAGTAACAATGGTACACTCAGGGTATTCTATCATGAACAAACAAACAAGCATACAATAAGTACTCATCTAATGCACAGGTAAAACTCAAATAGATCTAACCAGATAGTTCAACTTAGAACTCCGGTTTGCAAAAAATCAAATCAAGCGAAGCAACGAAAGTCAAGCGGCGGAAG
Source organism: Aegilops longissima (assembly GCA_021605205.1). NCBI lineage: Eukaryota > Viridiplantae > Streptophyta > Magnoliopsida > Poales > Poaceae > Aegilops > Aegilops longissima. Next base: position 100,963 of record JAHIAM010006976.1, read on the forward strand.
AAAACAGCTTCATTTTACTAATCTGGACCTAAGTCAAATTTACAGAAGCAAAAACTTGTTTAAGTAGGTTATTGGAAGAGGGTTTGAGGCGAAACTCTAAGGCGCTTAGATCGCCTGATTCCGATAAGCGGCGAAAAGTTATACTAAAACAAAAATCGGATCAGGAATCGCGATCGGAAAAATCAGTTAAATCCGAGAAAAAACGACGAACAGGTTAGCGAGCGGACGTTCGTTAAACAATCTGACGCGTTCGTTAAAGCAAACGAGCGAGCGATTGCTGCTATTTAGCCGAGAGAAAAAACTGATCTAATAAAAAGCGAAAACTTAAAAAATAAACCAAAAGAAAAATCATTCGGTTTTTAAAAAAAAGCCGTAACCTGGCTCTGTTGCGGTGAACCTCGGTGGCGGAGTCGTGGCGAGTCGATGTGCGAGTCGGCTGACTCCGTGGCAATGGCAATGACAGCGGTTAGGGTTCCGGTAAGGTGGAGCGGTGCGAATTGGGTTGGGTAGCGAGGTCCGTCGGGACCGACCCAAGGTCGGTCTTGTTTTTTAATAATTCAGCGAGAAGAAAAATAAAAAGAAATACTAAACGGACTCCAAAATCCCGAAATAAATTTTCGCCGGCTTCTAAAATCAAGCCGGACAAGATGAATATTTATTTGGGGCCTAAATGTAATTTTGAAAAACACGCATTTTTCCTAAATTCAAATAAAAAGGCGAAAAACTCCAAAATAAAATCTTATTTGATTTTATTATTAAATCTTCTTTATTTTCTTATTTTGGGAAAGTCATTTTATTCCCTCTCTCATATTTTGATAGTAGAAATAATTGAAGATAAAATAATTAAAATCAAATGATCCTATTTTCAAAATTTGAGAAAATTCAAATATAAAAATATTGAAATCCCCAACTCTCTCCGTGGGTCCTTGAGTTGTGTAGAATTTCTAGGATCGAGCAAAATGCAGCGAAACAATATGATATGCAATGATGCTCTATGTATAACATTCCAAATTGAAAATTTGGGATGTTACAACTAAGGAGTTGAGCATACAAACAAATAAGCGCATGACAACCTACGCTTCCCTCTGCGAAGGGCCTATCTTTTACTTTCATGTATTTACTTTTATGCAAAGATTCAAAGTTTTCCTTCTATTCCTTTTTATTTTCTCCTTTGGCGGGCATCATGTGGTGAGAAGATCTAGGAACATATGTCGAGTTGAATATAGATAGCATGAGTTATTTATTGTTGACATCGCCCTTGAGGTGAATACGTTGGGAGGCAACTATAAGCCCATATCTTTCTATGTGTCCGGTTGAAGCGTTTTTGCTCATGTGTGCCTGGTGAGTGTTAGCAATCATAGAATACTATATGATGGTTGAGTATGTGGACTTGCCTAAAAGCTTCGATCGTGACCCTTCTAAAAAGAAGATGAATTCTAGTTGCAAAGTTGGTGAGAACATAGTTTGTTGGTTTCTAATAGAGTTTTGCTTTATACTTGATTGTGTGATGGTGTTACTTATTCATGAGAGTATATAGAAGTTTATGATAAAGTCTTATGTTTAATTTTTGCTACTATAATAATCAACATGATGCTTCTATGTCCGTATTTTGTTTTTATCGACACCTCTTTCTCAAAGCATGTGGACATGTTTTTCGGTTTAGTTTTAAGCGAGGACAAGCGAGGTCTAAGCTTAGGGAGTTGATCGTCCATTTTCTATCATGTTCTCTTCTGTTATTTATAATGTTTTTATCCATAATAATGCTTTTTGGAGTAATGCTAATGCCTTTTCTCTCATAATATGCAAGGTGTAGAAAAAGGGAGAATTCCTTGTTGGAAATCTGGACTGAAAAAGCTATGCCGACCTATTTTGCACAACTCAAATGAGCTGAAACTTCGAGGATTTTTATGGAATATGTGAGAATCACTGGAGCAAATACCTACAGGAGGGACCCACCAGTGGGCACAACCCACTGGCGCACAGAGGAGCCAGGCCTTTGGTGGATTGTGCCACCAGGCCCACCTCCGAGGTGCCCATCTTACAGTATATAGATCATTTTACCTAGAAAAAATAAGGAGAAGACATTCGGAGACGGGCGCTGCCGTCTCGGTGGAACAGGCGAGAGCACTTTTGCCTCCGGTGGGAAGCGATTCCGCCCGAGAACTTCCCTCCCGGGAATGAAATCATCATCATCATCATCACCGACAACTCTCCCATGTTTGGGGACGGCAATCTCCATCAACATCTTCAACAACCATCTCATCTCGAAAGCCTAGTTCATCTCTTGGTTTAATCTTGTAGGAACTATAGATTGGTGCTTATGGGTGACTAATGGCACTACAAAAAAGACACATCCGTGACATTTTGGGCGAGCGAAAAAATTTATGTCATATGACACTTCTATGGCGATAATTGTGACAAAACCGGTATCATCATAGATGTGGTGGGCTCCTACTTCTATGAAAAAATCATGACGAGAAAATGGGCTTTTATCCCACAGGCGGAGCGCTGCATGACATTCTTTGGGCCGTCCATGGAAAAAAACCATGGTAGAAGCGAGGCGAGATTTCGGGAGTTGCAGTTCACGGTGGGAGGTCGAGGGCGGCGATCGCGTTCTCTCGTACTGCGTCTTGCGGCGTTGGCTCTAACTGAACCAGCGGGCGTTGGGCTCTAGCGAACCCGGCGATTGCGCTGCGAACTCATTCTTTGAACAAACCGATCGATCGATGGCTATTAGAACCCGATCGGCGATTCGCCGCTCTGCTGCTATTTATGAAGCGATGATGCCTCAGGATGAGCGATGGCGTTGCGGGAGGGGGTGGATGAGCAGTGGTGGTGTTGCCTGGATGAGCAGGACCCGTGGTGTGGAGGGTGGATGAGCGATGAGCGGTGGAGGGTGGCCGTGGAGGGTGGTTGAGCAGGACCCCATGGTGTGGAGGGTGGATGAGCGATGGGGGTGGAGGGTGCCGTGGAGGGTGGTTGAGCGATGAGTCGGTGGGTAGCGGTGGTGGATGAGCGAGGAGCCGTGGAGGTGGAGGAGGTCGACGGTGGCCGTGGAAGGCGGAGGAGGTCGGCGGTGGAGATGAAACAGGTATCCGTGGAGTCCGTTTTGCGTTGTACCACACCCTCGATGAAACGGGACCCCGTTTGGCCGTGTGCTCAACACAAGTCCATTCGTCCGTTTTTGCGTCGCCACCCTCCCGATCAACGGGACCCCGTTTTGACCGTGGGAGAGTCCGTTTCATCCGTTTTCGATCGCCACACCTTCGATAACAGGACCCCGTTTCAGCCGTAGGAGTCCATTTCCTCCGTTCGCGATCGCCCACACCCCGATCGCGGGACCCGTTCGAGCGTGGCGGTCGAACACAAGGCCGTTTCCTCTGTCTGCGGCCGCCCGAGGCCTACGTTTCCATCGCTGTTCGTCCAAGCGGTTGGCTCCCGCGTTTGTTGCCTCCCGATGAACCGATGCGTTCGGTTGCCCATGAACCACAGCGCATTCCTTTGCCTCCCCATGAACCACGGCAGCGATGATGTTTCTCCGTTCCGAGCCATATGTACACAAGCCCTGGCCCGTCTATTATCATGATGGCGTTCGAGACCCGCCCGTATGTACATACGTGGCGTATTTCTTTCTTGCACCACGGCGTTTATGCGTCGTGTACGCTACGTCGCGGCGCCTCTACTCGACGCGGCGCCCTCTACATCGACCGGTATGTACATACATCGCGACCGGGATGGCATGGTATCGTACTCTTCGACCCGAGAGGTGGGTCGGTATCGAGCACTTCCTTTACTGCGAAGATGCTAACTGGTGAATTCAGCAATCGAAGCGAATCGTTTATATTTTTGTTGCGGGCGCACTTCCTTGCGTGCGAAGATGAAGCTGGTGGGTCCCGGCGATGAAGCGTTTTTCGTGAAATCTGATGGCCCGTCCGGTGGGTCCCATTTGTCGGTGGAGAATCATTATTTTTCAGCGTAATAAGAGGCACTTCCTTGCTGCGGCCGTGGACCCGATGTCGGCCTCTCCACGTCTGATCCACGTCCGATGAAATCGTTCCTTGACCATGTTGACCAGGCGCGAAGCACCACAGCGGTGGTGCGGCGAGGCCTAGGAAGGGCGACAGGCGGGAAAAGCGCGGCGATGGAAGCCCGCCTGCGGAGAAGAATGCAGGTTCAACTTGGTTGAGCTGCGGTGTGAGGCTTCCGTCGCGCAGGGCCTGCCAGCGGTGGGAATAGTAAGGCGGTGAGGCCTCATGGCGGCCTGAGCCGACCACGGGAGGCGGAGCATCTTGACACGGCCAGCGCTGCTTTGGTAATTTGGAGCAAGAAGACCGGAGGTTGAAGCACTCTGACCGTTGGATGGACATCGTGCGGTCCTTTGGAGCTAGAATCGTTCATATTGACTAAGTTGACAAAGCCCTCCGTCCCGTCAACATTTGGCCCTAATCATCCTCCACTATGGTGGGTCCCCAGGGTGGTATTCATTTTTTGCGTAATAAGGGGCACTTCCTTGCTGCGAAGATATGGGTGGGTCCGACATGTCGGTGAGGGCGTTTTTTCGCGAAATCTGAGAGGCCCTTCGGTGGGTCCCAGCTTCGGTGGAGGAATCATTATTTTTCGTATAGTCCGCCGATGGATGTCTTCGTTGACCATTGACCAGGCGGCAAGCACCATGGCGGTGGCTGGCCCTAGGAAGGGGCGACCGGGCGGGGAAGACTTGCAATGGTTGCCCATGCGGTGGGGAATCTGAGGTTTCTTGGCCGGCACCGGGAAAATAACGGAGGTGGGTGAGTAGAGGAATGGCCGGCCGCAATGAAGTAGGGTGGGGTGGTGCGGCCGTCGGCAAACCACAAAGGGGCGGGGCGAGCAGTCCACGGAGCTGGTTTGGTAATTTGAGAAGAAATCAGATTTGAAGAAGCAGGTTGGATTAACATCCACGTCCTTCTGCTAGAATCGTTTGGACTAAGTTGACAAAACCAAAGTACCGTCAACCTAGTAGACCCACAAGTCACCTCCAAATCTGTCCCAAAAGCATAAACCCGAAATTTCTAGCGATTCAAATTAATTTTAAATCTAAATATACCTTAATTTAAATTCAATGAAATTTTACCCAAAAAACAATGAAATTTAAAATATCAAAATCCGAAAGAAAACAGTATTTTGGAACTAATTCCTTTTCTTTTTTTTTTCATTCGCCCATTTATTATTACTTATAATTTCTTATTACTTATAGCCCATTTTCGGGCAAAATGCATCCCTCCTCGTCTTGAAAGATTTCCCTTGAGGCGTAAAACAAGTAGGCCTATGTTGGTTATCAAAAAACAAAATAGTGGTAGCCATTTTAGAAAGGAAAAAAAAAAATGGGCTGGTCATGTGCTAAACATATGAAATAAAAGCAGGGCTAGGCAGGCCCGGGTCCCTTTAAAATTGATACCCTTCTCCGTCCGAAAAAAAAAAATTACTGGCCTTCTTTGGTCCCTCTCATCCTCACCATGTAGTCATCTCCTTATTCCCTCGGTTGTTGACCATGTTGACAACAGGGCGGCCTTGTGGGCGAACAAAGCGGAGGGCGATGGTGAGGCCTCGGGCCGGGAACAAGCAGGGGGCAGGGAAGATCCGCCAGCCGTGGGGGCGGGAGGGGCCGCCCGGCGCTGGTTTGCTTTGGGGCTCGAGGAAGAAGGGAAGAAAGCCGCAGGCGTTGAATGTCAATCCAATGGTCAAGTTGGCACAATGTTTTTGACTAAGCGGACACCAAGTAGCATACTTTTTTATATAGGAAGAAAACTGCGAGGAAAATCGTTTCGCCGTCCTCCTCCAGGGCGTTAGCCACATAAGTGACTAGCACCCTTGGTTTTCAACGAGAGGTCTTGGGTTGAGTCGAGGAACTCTCAATTTTGTCCTCCTTCCTTTTGCAAAAAGGAAAGAAAATCAAAGACTTGGGAAGGCGTGAACAAGCTAGTGTACCCGTAAAGGGCGTTGCGAGTTTTAGAAAAAAAGAAAAGGCGTGCTCCTTTTGGTTGAATCAAACCTAGACTATGACTATATATGGTGCTATGCTACTCTCAAGTAATGGGACATATCCAACGTTGCTTCTCCTCTTCTCTACTTCTGCCTAGCCGGAAGCTCGGCAGAAACCATGTCCGTTGGGCTCGTCCACCGCTCTTGAGAACAACAATATCGCCAAGTCACCACCCGTACCATCGCTGTGGGTCTCATCACACCCCGCCCGCCGCGCCCGTTGCCATAACCCTTTGCCGTTGGTGTGGTGCCCTTCTCAAATCACGGAGTCATCCGTGCTCTCAACCACAATCCGCAACCGGCGAGTCTTCTACAAATGCCGAATCATGGGGTAATAATATGTTTAAGTGTTGCTTTGCTTTCGGTTGCTGATTTTTAATAGTTTGGTTGATGATCTTCCAATTTGATTATGCGGAAAAGGAAGATTCGTGTGATTTGTATTTACGGGAATTCGATGTGGGGAATAACTCCTGATTATTTGGTTAGGAGGAATCCCAATACCAGCAGGTTGGGGTGTTGGACAAATGGCGAAGGAGCACGGAAGAGGAAGATCAGCGAAGGTTAAAGATCCAGTTCCTCGATCATGGCCAACAACATCTTTGAGCGGCCTTAAACAATGAGGAGATGAAAGAGCTTGTGAAGATAATGGGCAAAATCGATGTGCTTTGTAGGATGATTGTCTCTTTATTTGCGGGTATGTACTTTTCGTGATGTATTTTGCTACGACATGAGCACTTTTGAAACTAGTAATGAAAAACGTGTAATGGGCTAGTGTTGTGAACATCTAATGATTTCTATTAGAAATGGGGTATCCCCTTTTGCTCATATAAATAAATAAATAGCGGAGGCCATCGGTCAGCTTTGTTCTCATTCGAAGGCGTCGAGCAAATTGCAGTCCAACACAAACTATGTCATCAAATTCAAGTTTCACAGCCAAATATGAGTACAACTAAACAACAATGTCATCATGTTTTAGTTGTCATACAATCACCAAACACAAATCAGCATACATAACAAGTGATGTTCACGACAAAATACTAAACAACATGTTCATCGGTTTGAGTTGTCATAGCAAACACAATTTCACATAGTAGATAAAAAGCGTCTTACGCGACAAATCGACAAAAGCAATGTAATCATCATCCGCTGCAAGCGTCAACATATCGCCATGTGTCGGTCGAATCGTAATTCCCCACGGTGTCATCTTCTTCTTCGTCCTCAACGTCCTCGAGCGTTGGCTTCTTTGATCAACTCTTGTATGTCCACAACCACGACATGCAATCTTTTCACCGGCGTCATTGGCGTGATGGTTCTCAAAGATATTAGGAACATCTGTGTTAGCTTGTACATCGAGGGCGATGTAAGCATCATCTTGTTGTGCAACTTCATTAAGCAATTCCTCTGCTCAAACCTTTGCAATACTCTCCGGTCATTGCTCGTGCAAATGTGTCTTCCAAGAAAAATATCGTGTTGCTTGATTTGCCAAAATAAAAGGCTCGTTGGTCTAATCGCCGCCATGACATTGATGGATTTGAAATAATCATCAGCTATGGGTTTTGCGATCACGGAAAACAGGTTATACGCAACGGACATGAGAACCACATCGATGATCCTCGAGCCGGAGATATCTGCAACTGAACAATGTACATTATGTTAGCATACATTTCAGTTGTCTCTTTGTCATCGTATTCGTGCTCATGATGGCACTGTTTTGTGTCTTCTGCCTTAAATCTCGTGCAAGGGTGTTGTGGCGCACATCTCCAACAACATAAGATTCATAATGTCTTACGAGTATCGGGACCCATTGCTAGTGAGTAAAGGGCATCATCAACTGCCTGCCCATCCTCCGCATCTTCTTAACCTATGGTTAGAAAATAGACAAAGCTGATCATCTTATGTACTCAATATATTAAAAAGCGGCGATTGCACTTCAAAAGCTTACATGGTTCTTGAACCATTTCACAAATCCTGCCATAACCGGTTTGTCAATGTTTCTTGGATTTTCGCGATAACTCCTCTTTGTAGATGTTGCACAACATAGTGATCGCGTCAAACATCTAAATATATAAGAATGTCTGCAAGTTTAGTAGATTACGATGTATAAGCTGCATCTTGCACTTACTTGATATAAGGTAGTATCTCGGACAGTTATTCAACACATACCAAACCATTTTGTCCAAATCTTTAGGTTTGTCCTCTTGTCGACTCTTCCACGTAACTTTCGAGCAGAATAATCGAAAACATTGAGCCGGGATTGTCTTCACCCACCTCTTTGCTAAGCTGATCAATTTGTTTCAATGTATTTTGAGCAGAATGTCAATGCTTACAGCAATGTAGGCCTCTGCAATGGAACCCTCGGGTCTAGCTCATTCCTAACATAGCCCTTGAAAGTGCCTAGCCGCCTTTCAATAGGGTACATCCAGCCATCTTGTCTTGGACCTCTAAGTAGTGCCTCATCGGGTAGATGAACAGCCAAATGCACCATCACATCAAAAGAAGGCTGGAGGATATATCTTCTCAAGGTGCATAGGATAGTTGGTATCTTGTCTCTAAGGCGCTCCAAAGCATCTATCCTGATATTTCTCTTGTAGAGTTCACTGAAGAATTGTCCCAACTCTGCAACTGCTCTGTATAAGTCAGGCGGCCCAATCCTCTAAGGATAGAGTAAAACCCTTTGAAGTAGGGCGTGGCAGTCATGAGTTTTCAACCCTTGTACCTTGTTTCCATCTGCTGACTCTCCTTTCGGGGTTGGAAGCAAATCCATGTGGGAATCTCACATGTGAGGACCTCATGAATTCTTTTCTTTTACCTTGTCCAAGGCATACACGGTGGTGCCATATCCGTGGTTTACCTTCATCTTGCACTGCAAATCCTTTCGATACCAGTGTGTCAAATCAATCCTAGATTTTAAGGTATCTTTCGTCTTGCCTTCAATGTTAAGAAGTGTGCGATAATCTTGTCACATATATTTTTCTCGATGTGCATCACATCAAGATTATGCAGTAGATCCAAATCTTTCCAATACTCCAAGTCCCTCAAAGTGGACTGCGGGTAAACAATAATCTCTCTTCTACCATGCCGCTTCCTTTTCCGCTACCATTACGGGATGGTTTCACGGTGTAATATGACGACCTTCTCTAATTCCACTTGCAACTCATCGGCGGTGAGCCTCTTTGGCGCATCACGGTTTTCATGCTTTGCATTGAACACATGTCTTGGTATTTTCTAGGATCGGCTTGTCCTTGGGAAGAAGCAGGGGTGTCAATGTAATAGATCTTGCTAAGTATTGCGTATGACATGATTCTGTCCAGCGAACACATGCATTATAACCATGTGTCGTTAACTACGACATAGTGCCCAAAGCGGATAATCATGGATGCACCAAATTACAATAGCATGAGAAAGAAATCAGCTGGTGGATGCTATATAGGTCTCGGTGAGAACACCCTTCCATAGCTGTTGAAGTTCCTCCACAAGAGGCTCCATGAACAAATCAAAATCCTTTCGGGACTTTTTGGACTGGGATGAGCAAAACCATCATGTAGTTTGATTCTTTGGTGCGGACATTTGGAGGCATGTTGTAAGGGATAACAAGCACTGGCCACATGCTATATGTGGCTCGGTGGCCAAATGGGTTAAATCCATCGAAAGCTAAGCCAAGTCTAATGTTTCTCGGGTCAGCAACAAACTCTTTGTGTTTATCATTGAAGCTTTTCCACTCACTACCATGAGATGGATGGCTCATTACATTCTAATCTCTACTCCTGGTTCCTAGAATGCCACAGTACATCCTCTCTTGTTTGACATCATGAAACAACCTCTGCAATCTTGGTGTAATTGGAAAATGTCTCGAGAACATTATGAGGAATCCTCTTCACGCATCGCCATCTTTCCATCTTGATGATTTGCATTTGGGCATTCACTTAAGTTGGCATAATCCTTGGAATAGAACACAATTATTCTTACAAACATGGATCATATCATATCCAATTCCAACTGCGAAGGAAATTCTTCATTTCTTGTAGGTGTGTGGCAGCTCGAGGCGCATCTGGGAAAGATTTGCGGAAGCGGCCAACATCGCATCGAATGATTTTTGGTCATCCGCTCAGATGTCTTCACCTAAAGAAAGGTGACCATATGAGAATCTTGACAGCTTATTTCCGGGGTGACAAAATGTTGCATTGTTTCTTGGGCCCACCGTTTTCTTCTGCGGTGAAAGTTCACGGAATGCAGAGCATTTTAGCATTTTTCAATGTTGGTCAAACTCTTGGCTCCACCACCACCCCTCCTCCTCTTTAAAGGCATCAGGGGATCAAGAATTGATCTGCTGCTTCCCGTAGTCAATAACATTGGCGTTCACAGCTTCAATGATGAACCCACCTAGTATATGTGAAATCCCATACAAGTGTAGATGATTTTTGCCAGTTGGGGGGTCTTGCTGAATTCATACAACGCTACCAGGCGGAGCACATCTGATTTGGGACCACCGTCTCATCGATAAAGTTCATGAAGTTTTCAACCCCTCGACATATGCAGCGGAGAATCTTTGACGAAGTTATCAAGTCCTGTCCATCACATTGAACATACAAATTAGTTCTTTAAGATATTACAAGAAAAACATATATGCTTTTTATGAAGTCCAGAAAAAAATACCTAGGTCGATGTCTAAAGCTATGGCAAGATATTTGGAATGAGATCTAAAGTGAAATATATGTAAAGCTAATTCAACAAACAAATTTGAGTGCTAAATTATGGCAGGTTGTTTTTGGGATCAATGGGCGAGACACACCATCGAACTATCGAAGGCCATCCAGCAACAAAGATCGAGTATAAAGCGGTGTAGAGCTATTTCACCTAACAGTTGGCTACTAGACCATGGCAATCCGTCACAATAAATATTGGCAGGATATTTTAGCAACTAATCGACCTTGGCATGCCATCTCATGCGATTGAGTGCAACAGGGCGGAAGCTTCTTAAGTAGAGCATATTGAGATAAACTTTGACCAATAGTGAGATTCAGGCGTCTATCGGCTAACATTCGGCTACACCAACATGAGCAGGGGCCTCGGTTCTAGAATCGCCGTACCATGGGAGAAGGCCGACGTCGTCTCCACCAAACGTGCCAGTGGTGGCCTCAATTCGCCTCCACAAACGTGGCAGGTGGTGGGGCGGCTGGGGCGGCAGTCTTGAGGGTCTTGTGGGGCGAGAGGATCGCCGTCGTCCCCTCGGCGAACAGGCGCCGGCTTCGGGCGGGAGGGCGGCTTTGGGCCGAATGGAGTGGAGGGGCGGGGATGGGGGTTTGGGAATATTTGGCCAAAGGGCGGTTGAATCGGTTTGGGGAATTTTTGTGTGTGTGTGGGGGGAGGATTTTTTGTGGGTGGGGGTTTGGGCATGGGTCGGTTTCTCAAGTGCAGTCCCGTGTCGGTGAAGAGGCAAGCGGCGTTTATTTCGTTGAGCCGTGTGCGGACCGAGCGTGTGGGGTGCAATCAAACCGGCGAAGTCTTTGTGAGTGTACCGCCTTTTTCCTTTTAAACTAGTAGGTGCCGCCCCTCAAAAAATTGTTGTTGGCGCGATCCCGATACTACTACTAGTAATCCGGTAATCCGACTAAAAACAGCGGCGGGTCTTTTCCGCGATATCTTTGGGAGGTTGGCTTAGTTGGGTTTTTATATTTGTCTCGGTTCAATAAAAGCGAGTTGGTGATGATGGTGTACTGTCATCCCGCAATATAGGCCGTCCGATCTATATCTAACGGATAGGAAGGAAACTATGACAATTTACCCCTCCTCTCCACATTTGCGAGATAAGGCTTTCCCGTTCATCCTTTTCTCCCACAAGATCTTGATCTTCCGTGCAAGCAAGGAATCTTACTAATACTCCTACAATATATATTTATTGTGAAAGTTCATATACCGGCGAGATTAATGCAAAAGGCAGATTTTCATTACATTTGTTTTATAGGACAAAAATAAAAAACCCGACCCTAAACCTATTCTCCGGGCCAAGTCCTCCATCTGCGATCTCTATATGCAGGCGGGGTTCAAACCCATGAAGTGAAGGTGCGGTCTCCGGCGAGGAAAAGTAGAACACGGGATCTGGACCGGCCATTGGCACCCAACCCTACCTCCATGCCCTACTCATCCTCGGAGGAGTCCCGACCTCGGGTTGGGCGTTGGGCCCGGAAAGTGGGGCGTGGTGGCGGTGCTCTTGGGTTGGCCGGTTGGCCACCGCTTGTGGTCCCGTCCCGTCCGGCTACGCCGCTATTGCATCGCGGGCGACTTAGTGAGGCGGCGACCCGAGCTTCATCCCGAAACAAGCTCTCCGGCCAGGCCGTTCCCGGTCATGGCGGATGTGGTGCGGGTAGGAGGGCGATGCGCTATGGTGTGGAGGTTAGCTGGGCGTTGCCGCTTTAAGTAGCGCATTGGTGAGGCCAAGCATCCGGGTGCGTCATTAAGTTGCGGAGTTGGTTCCTCGGCACCGAGCCTCTTCGGCGACATTGAGCGGACGGCATGAATGCGGGCAGTTGGCCCGGCATGGAGCAGCCGGTTGACGGAGCGGGGGCTTTGGTGTGCGGGGTAGTCAGGCTGCGGTCGTGGCAACGTTGGAGATGCCCTTTGCTCAAATCGACCCCGCATGTCATTGAAAAAAGCAAAGGCGACCCGGCATGGTCTCGGTCCGGAGGATGCGGTTGTCCGCTACACTACTCGCAGACCCGGCGTGGGCCCCATCCTCGGCAAGGCGGTGTTGGGGTGTGTTTGGATTGTGGCCAAAGTGCACCTTACCAAAATGTTGGTCATACCCAAAGATTGGTCTTTGTTTGGATGGTTGCCATTTTTTGGCATGCCAATGAACTCTAGCCAACTCTAGTTCATTTTCTTGCCAATGTTGGCCAAATCATGGGCAACCAATACCTCCCAAACATTTTGGTCATGACCCAATGATTGGTCTTTGTTTGGATGGTTGCCATCTCTTTGGCATGCCAATGAACTCTAGCCAACTCTAGTTCATTTTTCTTGCCAATGTCGGCCAAATCATGGGCAACCAATACCTCAACCAAAATTTTGGTCATGACCCAAGATTGGTCTTTGTTTGGATGGTTGCCATTTATTTGGCATGCAATGAACTCTAGCCAACTCTAGTTCATTTTTTTGCCAATGTCGGCCAAATCATGGGCAACCAATACCTCAACAAAAATTTTGGCTACAATGCTTTGATGGGCAACCTTGGCACAAACCAAACATCCGGTTGGGTGCCACGGCACTAACCCAACCCTCGGCCCTGCTGAAACCCCGTGTTCTAGCGGCGATATGAGTGTTCCGCTCACCGATCGCCGTGTCGAGGGGTCTTTGGAGCTGCGCCCGTTGTTGGCTAACGACCCACATGAGCGTTGCCGGTGGCGAGGAGGTCGTGGGCCAGCTCCTCCATTGGACTAATCTGCGCTTCGTCATTCCGGGTGTGCCCCCATGTGGTTTCCTGTTTTCCGGCCAATTATTCGGCGGTGCTCCGCGTTGCGCATTAGGCCTTTCACTATTGGCCCAGCGAGACAACTTATTGTTTATTTGAGCCGTTCAAGTGTAATCATGTGGGTTTGCTTTTCTCATTCCTTTCCAACCCTCTTCTCCATCGATCATTGCCCTCGATCAGTCCATCCTCCCATGCCTCATTTGAACATTCCTTGGTATCATTAGCTACCCACCCTAGTCCTCTTTCAATAGATCTACGGACCCGAGATGAAATCGAGAGGAGCAGTGGGGAGCAGTGATACCTAAAAGCGGATTCAAAATTTGAACCGGTGATCATAACATCCATAAATCATATATAAAGGGTATTCAATGTTAGTTTCATTTTGAGCGTACAATATACTACCCTATCCTTTCTACTTTACATATAAGTTTTATTGTAGTCAAAGTATCTCTACTATGATCAAAAAGGTATGAACATTCAACAACGCCCAATCAATATTGTTAGATTAAATGCTCCTAGATTTGTACTGAGATGGTTTCCAATTTGACTATTGACAAGATTAATAGTACATGAGATGTCTAATGTGAAAAATATATCATTGGAAACTCCTTTCACATCTGAAATTGACCGTATGCTTTGTGTAAGTTGCATGTCATATATTATTACTCTAACATTTGGTCAAAGTTAGCCTCAAGCATTAGACCCTGTATGCTTTGTGTAAGTTGCATGTCATATATTATTACTCTAACATTTGTGTAAGTTGCATGTCATATATTATTACTCTAACATTTGGTCAAAGTAGTATAGTGGAAGTGGATCCTCGGCGTGGTATCCCTGCCTTACCCTCCCTTCGGTCACTTCTTGGCGGACCCCATGCTTGCTAGGCCTT
>JAHIAM010006977.1:0-30290 GCA_021605205.1 Aegilops longissima
CGAACCTCATTTTCACCGAACCGGCGATCGATCGATGGGGTTAAGCGAACCCGATGGGCGATTCCCGCTTGCGCTTGGGCCGGTCGATTGGATGACATTTGTGTGTGTGGGGGGGGGTTGGATGGCGGTGGCGATGGAGTAGTGCGGTGGAGGGTGGATGAGCATTAGATGGTGGAGGGGTGCCCGTGGAGGGTGGTTGAGCGATGGCCGGTGGAGTAGCGCGGTGGAGGCTAGATGAGCGGAGCCGTGGAGGTGGAGGAGGTCGGATGGTAGTGGAGGCTGGGCGAGGTCGCGGTGGAGATGAGCAGGTATCCGTGGAGTCCGTTTTGCGTCGCCACACCCTCCGATGAAACAGGACCCCGTTTGGCCGTGGCGCTCCAACACAAGTCCGTTTAGTCCATTTGCGTCGCCACACCCTCCCGATCAACAGGACCCCGTTTGACCGTGGCGCTCCAACACAAGTCCGTTTCATCCATTTTCGATGCGCCACACCCTCCGATCAACGGGACCCCATTTCGGTAGTAGGAGGTCCATTTCCTCGTTATGCGGTACACGAGCCTCCCGATCAGGATCCCGTTTGAGCGTGGCGGTCGAACACAAGCCGTTTCCTCCGTTCGCGATCGCGGGCCTCGTTTCCATTGCTGTTCCGTCCAAGCCCTCCCGATGAACCGACTCGCATTCCGTTCCGACCCAGCGGTTGGCTCCCCATGAACACGACAATGGCCTGTTTCTCCGTTCGACCCAGCCATGTACATATGCTCGGTAGGCGTTGAGACCCTGCCCGTATGTCGTGCGTGGCTGTATTTTCTTTCTTGCACCCTCGTCGGCATGCGTGCGTGTACATGCTACATGCGGCGCCTCTACTATGACGCGTGCGGCGCCTCTACAGCGACCGGTATGTGCGTACGTTCGCGACGAATGACAACCCTCGTGCGCTTCGACCAGGTGGGTCCGGTATCGAGCACTTCCTTACTGCGAAGATGTTGTTGGTGGGTCCCCGTCGAGCGAATCGTTTTTCTTGCGGACGCACTTCCTGCGTGCGAAGATGTAGTAGGTGGGTCGCGGTCGGAAATATTTTTTGCGAAATCGGTGGCCCGTCCGGTGGGTCCCTGCTGTCGGTGGAGGAATAATTATTTTGCGCGTAATAAGGAGGCACTTCCTTGCTGCGGCCGTGGACCTACGTCGCCTCTCACGTCGATCCACGTCCGCGAAGCCATTCCTTGACCACGTTGACCACGCGCGCCGAGAGCACCAGGCGGTGGGCGGCAGCGAGGCCTAGGAAGGGGCGGCGAGGGCCGGGAAACAGGCGGTGGATGCCGCGTGAAATCTGAAGGTTCACTGCGGTGTGAGGCTGCCGTTGCCGCTTGAGAATAATAGGGGTGTGGGTGAGTAGAGGATGGCCGGCCAGCGGTGGGAGTAGTAGGAGGCGGTGAGGCCTCTTGCACGCATGACCCGGCCGCGGAGGCGAGGCATGAGCACGACCGGCGCTGGTTTGGTAATTGGAGCAAGAAGACCGGAGGTTGAAGAAGCACTCGGCCGTTGGATGGGCATCGTCACGGTCCTTTGGAGCTAGAATTGTGCATATTGACTAATTGACAAAGCCCTCGTCCCATCAACAGTAGGCCCACAAGTCAGCGCCACTATCTTTGGGTCCCGGCTAACATGGGAGTATTCTTTTTTTTGCGAATAAAGGCACTTCCTTGCGTCGGATATAATGGTGGGTATTTCGGTAAGGTTTTTTTAATCTGGAAGGCCCTTCGGTGGGGATGTCAGTGGAAGAATCATTATTTTGGGCGTAATAGGGGCATTTCCTTGCGTCGCCTGGACCCAGTTCGGCTTCTCCGTCTGATCCCCGGATGCATTCGTCGTTGACCACATTACCCGGCGGCAAGCACCGGGCGGTGGGCGGGAGGCCTAGGAAGGAGGACGGGGGAGGAAAGGCGGTTGTTTATCGTGGAGTCTTCGAGGTTTCTGGTTTCTCCGGCGGAGAATAACAGGTGTGGGTGGTAGAGGATGGCTAGGTCGGATGGAATCTTTGGCGGTGGGGGCTGGTCAACCTGATCGGCCTTGAGGAGGAAGCACATAGCCGGTGTTTGTTTGGGGGTGGGGAAGGAGGTTGATGAAGCCGGCGTTGGATGGATATCCAACGTCCTTTTTTCAACCTTTTTTAGGAAAGCCTCTCTGGAAAACGACAACAACCCATCGCCATTATTTCAATAATTTATGCCCATTTTCAATTCAAGGTTTTTTGGAGCCCATATTTTTTTGGCCTCAAAAACTGTGCGTTGGGGAAAAAAATCTCATATCTCTAGTTGATCGTTGGACAAGGTGGTGGCAGTTGGCGGGTTATGGGTCGAACCCCCTTCGGTAATTTGATTTTTCCGCTCTTGGGACAAAGGGCCTCGGTTTGCCGGGTCTTTCTTTGTTGGGCAAAGCGGGGTGGCAAGTAACAAAACCAAATAATTTTACATGAAATTAATTGAGGGACCAAACAAAGCGGGACAAAACCGAATATCCCTCCTTTTAATAGTAGTATAGATTACAGCCCATAAGCCACGGTTAAAAATTATGAAATTTTGCATATTTTCGGTCCGAACTGTTTTTAATCCGAAATTTGACTCACATTCAAACTGATTTTAAAAATAAATGTATATCAATATAAAATCAACAAATTCTCCATGCATAAAATTAATGTAATTTAAAATTAAATGAAAAAAGATATTTGAAACTAATTGCGGTTGATGTGTTTTAAAATGTACAAATTTCTCATTCTTGATAGGCCATTTTCTCCGGAATGAAGCTCTCCTGTCTTGAAAGATTTGCAGCCAGCAAAAACTTCAGCAAATCACAAAAAAACTGGGTTGTGGCCTTGGACCCGGGTTCGGCCTCTCCCGTCTGATACTCTTCCGATGGAATGGTCGTTGACCACATTACCACGGAAGCACCAAAGCGGTGGATGCGAGCCTAGGAAGGGGCGCCAGGGAAAGGGGGATGCCTTGGGAGACGAGGTTCTTGGTTGGCTTGTTGAGGTTTGCCCAGAATAACGAGGGGTGTGGGTGAGTAGAGGGATACCCGGGCCAGCGGTGGGAGTAGTAAGGGTGAGGCCTCCGGGCATCCGGCCCCCACGAGGCAAAGGCCACGGTAGGCCTTTGGGGTTTGGAGCAAAAGACCAGGGTTGAAGAAGCACTATGGCGTTGGATGGACCGTCAGTCCCTTTTGTTCATATTGACTAAGTTGACAAAGCCCTCCGTCCTCGTCAACGTAGGCCCTAATCGCCACCCACTATGGTGGGTCCCGCTAGGAGGGTATTCATTTTTGGTGCGTAATAAGGAGGCACTTCCTTGCGTGGAAGATATAGCTGGTGGGTCCACACCGGCGGGGTTTTTTCTGAAGCCCCCCGTCGTGCATGAAAGTCGTAATAAGGAGGAACTTTCCTTGCGTGCGACCATGGACCTCGTGGGTCCCGCCGTCGAGCTCTCCACTCTGATCCTCTTGTCTCTCGTATTTGACCACGCGGCGTCGCCTTAGGCTGTCGGGCCCAAGGCCCCGAACGACCGGAGATGGGAAAAGCGGCGATGGAGTGGAGGAAAGGGAAACTTGACTGTTGGTCTTGGTGGGCCTACCTCGGGAAATAACGAAGGGTGGGTGGAGGGGTGGCCGCGGCGGAGAGGTTTTGAGGCCAAAACCGCCCTTTTGGGCCGAAAAATTGGGCGGATTGGCAGTTTGGGGAAAGCGAGAGATTGAAGAAGAATGCGGCCGTTGGATGTTCAATGCCTTCTTAAACTTCGACCTCTTGGCCCACATTTGGGATCCATTTGTTTTTAGTCCATTTGGTGGGGGTGAAACAATGATGTAAATCTATGCAGCCGTTTAAATCCATTTGCATTTTCTCAAAATCCAGGGACTTCTGGGCTGGGTGAAAATATCATGTTGGGCTAGGCGAAAATTTATAAAAACATAAACAATGATTGCCGTCGGTAAAATCTTTGCAACATTGCCACTAGGAGTTAACTTGGCAGTTTATATAAACAATTATTATTATTTTGTAGAACTTTCAACTTACGAAAAAAATATCATTTAATTTGATGAGTTAATAGTACATTGGGTATTATTATTTTTAGGCTAGGCTGGGGTTGAGTTGGTTCTAGGGAAATCTTTGGAGAAAACTCAGTTTACATCGAAAAAGAAAGTGGGAGAAAATTAGAGACTCTTTGGGTCCACAGGAGGAATATGTTGGGAGGAAGGAGATTCAAAGCCGCGGAGTGAACTAGTTTTTTTACGGACAAGTGAATGTTTACATACATAAGCAAATAGCCACTAAAAAAAAAATCAGGTTAATGGGTTCTTAAAAAATATTTGGACAAACAGATAATTCGACACATAGGCTAATGCATGAAACACTCGGATGATAAAGGTGCTTATAAGATAAATACAACATCTAGACCTTCTGCGCTTGATCATGGCCTGGGTGTCCGTGTACTTCGGTTAGGGAAGCGGAACCGCCCTCATGTCCAAATCATGTACATGCATCGTTCGTCCTTGGCGCGTAGGTTATTAGGCTAGATTGAGGTACCTACGTGTTTAGGTCGTCTTCTTTCATGTTGGCGTTCGGTGATGATGGTCTGGGGTCAACCCGAGTCCTTCTCCTGCGTTCTTGATGATCTTGTATTTCTTGGATGTCGACAAGCTTGTTGCAGGATGGCGAATCGTCGTTCTTCCTTCTCTCACCGTAGCGAATGCGATCGGGTTTGCCGATGAAATGGGAATGCTCGAACCGGTGCAGCCATAGGGGGAGGCGGGAGCTTCACGGTCCGTTCGTTGGTGTACATCAATTCAACTTGGTGCAGCCATAGGTGAACAGCGAACTAACTCCTTTTGAAGTCCATATCCCGGCTCACCCTCGGATCGCCATTGGAGTCTCTTGGTGAGCGAGTGTGTGGCGGCGGCGATAATTCGTTTTTAGCTCTTGGGGAGCGGTTCAACATGGGAGTGTTGAGACAAGTTACTACCCCTCCCTTCCGCTGCCGCCCGGCGGAAGATGCACCCTCGGCGCATTCAAGCGCCTCCATTAAAGAAACCTACTCCGCCACCGTGGTTCACAGTGTTTAATGTTAATGGAGTTAAGGGTCACTTTACTTAAATTTAATTAGCTTTAATAAAATTTATACTTAAAACAACAATGCATTGGCTCGTTCTATGGTGCCACAGGATCAAATGCCAAACAATTAAATTATTATTCTCGGGGCCTTTGATCGGCACATTTGTCACTTTCACAAAGATAATACTACCAAGTTTGAACTTTTGTTATGGTTGTTTCCTCTGCATCATCATCTGTTCCCACTTGCAAGATTAGAACCAACAAATAAGATCCAAATAATAAGTACAACAAAGATGCCTACACATCCATTGATTCCCGCTTGCAAGATTCAAACCAAAAATAAGATCCAAATAATAAGTACAACAAAGATGCCTACATCTCATTGATTCCCGCTTGCAAGATTGGAACCAACAAATAAGATTCAAATAATAAGTACAACAAAGATGCCTACACATCTCATTGATTCCCACTTGCAAGATTGAACCAACCCATTAGGCTTTTGATAAAGTGAATATCGGGATTAAATCCATCTTGGCTAGCCATGTCATACAATCGAAGAACTTGGCGAATGCTCTTGCTCACAACATCAGTTGAGTATTCCCGTTTTCCCAAAACAAGGAGACAGAGAGCATGATTTAACTTTAATGCCTCCTTGAACTCAACCTCCGGCTCCACTAGGATGAAGGTGCACGGAGTTCCATGATTCAATTCATGCCTTTTTCCGGTTCCCGAAAAACAAAGATTGCATCATTACTAGCAAGTACTTGCTCTTGTGAGCTGGAGGTTCTTCTTTAGTAGTTGCACTAAAATTGAGGAACATTAAGGTTGGCTGTCGGCTCATGTAAGGTGCAACTATAATTTTCTTATCCTTTTGGTTCCACTAAAATAAAGTGCCATTGTGGTGCGGGTGGCTCCATCTTGCAAAGGCTAATAAAATGTTGCGAGATTACGAAGAACTTGGGGAGATTTTGGAAACTCAATCACCATTTTGTCAGTTCCACAAAATTGAGAGATGTTGCCCACGTGACATTTTAGTTGACTGAAACTCATTCCAAAAAAAGTGTTTTGAGTTCACCAAAAGGTCACAATAGCAATGGATATCCCTTCGCAAAAATGATAGAAAGTGCAGTTGTTGGTCAATAAGAATATCTGAAACATATACAAAATGAAAAAAGCATCTTAATTATGTTCATGGCAATCCCAAGACGGTGAAATTTTAACGTCGGCAATCTTCATGTTAAAAGCATTACGATCAACAATGAGATTCCTCAAATATGGGATTACTTTAATGGTGGCATTGCTTGTTTACGGAACCGATAAATCAACGACACTAAAGAGTTGGTTTAAGGGCATGGGACCGTGGGGACACCGGACACTCGGGTAAAGGAGCAACTTTTATCACTTTGGGGAAAACAGCGAGTGCCATTTGTAACAGTTTAATTGCATCTTATCCTTTGGGCATTAGATTAACAATAACCTTTGGTTAGACATGTCCCTAAGGTAGCGTGTGATCCTTCATTTACATGTTACATTAACAAAAAAAGGTTGGTATAAGGACATGCGACGGTGGGCCATCGGCACAATGTACCTACAAGGAGGCATAAAGTGGTGATCGGCTTTTCACGCTATGTGAGGCACAAACCTAATCCAGAGACCTTTTACTATGTGAGGCAGCAAATCTAATCGGAGACCTTTTACTATGTGAGGGCAGCAAATCTAATCCAGACCTTTTACTATGTGAGGCACAAATCTAATCACAGACCTTTTACTATGTGAGGGCGCAAATCTAATCCGAACCTTTTACTATGTGAGGCAGCAAATCTAATCCAAGACCTTTTACTATGTGATGGCGCAAATCTAATCGGACATACTTTGACTTGTCCACGGGCCCACTTTCTATCCTTTTTCCCAATAATAATCTTTTTATCCGTTTGTCTTTGTTTTCCCATTATTTCCCTTTTCAACAAGAGCCGGTTGGGTATCCGGTCTCTACTACTTTCACCATATTATTTCCTCTTTAATCAAGTCCTAGATTCATGCTACAACTTTCCCCCCTTTCTTCGTTGTTTGAACAAAGCCCTAGATTGAATGCATGAATAGCTTTACCTCTAATAATACTAAAAATTTAGGTGGCTTTGGAAGGGATGGGAGTAGAAAAAGATGCACATCGAACCACGTGGGGGTGGGCAGTAAGCAAGGCCTTTAAGAACTTATACAGGGGCGGGATGTCGGTGGCGAGTCGGATCTGGGACAATCGGGGGGAGGAAGAAGGTGGAGGACCTCCAGGCGTGCTGTGGAGAAGAGCCTGACGGAGGATCGGGCCCCTCCGGCAGTGTGGGTTTCCTCCCTCGGCGATGACGCGTGAGCGATGCCTTTAGTCCTCTACACACCCCGAAGGATCCGGCGGATCTGTGACCAGGGTGGCGGAGAGAAAATGTTCTACTTTGTCTTGTTTATATCTGGAGGATGAGAGAATGAAGACAACCCTAGTAAACAAGCCTCGGGCCCTGCGTCCATATATAGTGGAGTGATTATCTTTTTCTCTCCACAACAAGCGTTTCAATTTGTTCGTGGCATTAAAGAAAAAAACTCTCTATTTAAGGTGACTACTCCGACTCCTACTTACTACCATTTGTCTCCCCACCCTCCATTCATTGAACAACCCCGGGTGAATAAACATCTGATAAATCATTTATATAGAACAAACAATGAACTATTTTCGTAGTTAAAAGTTGAGGTGGGGCTTTTCAAGGCGTTTCTGGCGTTTTGGTGGCGGTTTGTGAGGCGGGAGGGTGGCGAGGGGGGTGCGATTTGGTGTTCTCTTGGAAAGACTTGTGATATGACCACTCACTATAGTCATGAATTCTTTGGCGCTCCGGGGTGATGCCCCCTTCCGTTCAGCGCTCTAATCTGGTGCATGACCGTCGGGATCTTGCTCTCCCATGTCGAGTAGTAAGAAGGAGCAAAGAATGATCGGTATATATACTACTCCCTCGTTCCTAAATATAAGTCTTTGGAGAGATTTCACTATGGAACATACGGAGAAAATAGGTGAATCTACAATAAAATGCATCTATATACATCCTTTGGTCCAAGTGAAATATCTCGAACTTATATTTAGGAGGATACTGTCAGGGGGCCACGGCCAGTGAACCAGCCGTCGAACCGGTGATGAACCAGCTAGAAAACAATGTGGTGATATGGCCATAAAAACAATGTGCTACGGTCCACCTTTGTAGCATGTCGATAAACTCCTCTTTGTTTGGATCCACGAGTTAGAGCTAGTTTGGGTTGAAATAGCTCAAATTTCGAAACAAGAGGGTTAGTTTGAGCTAGTTTGCTCTAACCCACTAAAAAACAAGCCGTGGAAGGTTCTAATTGGGTTAGTTATCCTCGGGCCCACTAAAGAAAACTAAAAAATCTCACTGCCTGGGGATCGCTCCCCCCCGACTCCTCTCATTCCCCATGGGGCCCGCCCAGGCTGCCCCTCTCTCCTCCGGCCGCCCTCTCCTTCCGGCCTCCCCGCCTCTGCGCCCTCTCCCCGACCTTGAGGTGGCCCGCTCCCCTTCACGGTCGTTTTCTCCCTCGCGTCTGGGGCCATCTAGGGAGGCCGAGGAGGGTGAGTTTGTTTTCCTTCTTTCCAATCATTGATCTTGCTTGCTCTACTAATTCTGATTTGGAAAAGTAGATCTGATCAAACTTGCTATAGATTTGTGGTGCCATGGAATTGTTTGATCTTGTTGAGGAGGTAATAAATCTTTCTAGAGGCCCAAGATTGGGTCACCTTTCTAGGTATTTCAATTTAGGCTTGCATTATTTGTAGAGGCCCAAAATTGATTCACCTTTCTAGTATTTCAATTTAGGCTTGCATTGTTTCTAGAGGCCCAAAGATTGTTCACCTTTCTAGGTATTTGATTTAGCTTGCATTATTTCTAGAGGCCCAAAATAGTTCACCTTTCTAGGTATTTTAGTTTGAGCTTGCATTATTTCTAGAGGCCCAAAGATTGTTCATTTCTAGGTATTTTTTCGAGCATTATTTCTAGAGGCCCAAAGATTATTCACCTTTCTATTTTGTTTCAGCTTGCATTATTTCTAGAGCCCAAAATTGATTCACCTTTCTAGGTATTTAAGTTTGGCTTGCATTATTTCTAGAGGCCAAGATTGTTCACCTTTCTAGGTATTTGATTTGACTTGCATTATTTCTAGAGCCCAAGATTAGTTCACCTTTCTAGGTATTTTAGTTACATGCTTTCATTATTTTAGAGGCCCAAAGATTAAGTTCGATCGGCTGGCCCCCTACCCATGCGGTGTGGCCTCCTTCAAGGCCGGCCGGAGGGTTCGGGGCTTGGGCTCTTGAGCCTTCCTCAGGCGGCGATGGCGAGCTCCTCCCTCGGTCGTGAGGGGCTCAGGCCCCTCCCTTCGTGAACAACCCGTGATGAGTTAGCTCATTCTTTGTTTCATGAAGTGTTTTTTATTTTGTGAAGCTTGATTGGGACTTGTATGTTTAAGTGGGATATCTCATTTGTATGGACAAAGTAAAATTATCATGTTTTGCATGCTTGATTTTGTATAGATGGTTCTTTATGTCAATTGTGGGGGAGGAGGCCACGGAAAAGGGCCACACCAAGAGGTGCTTGGATCCAAGGGACTTATTTTATGACTAAAATAGGGTCCAAAGTAGTCAAATGATTGAGATAGAGCATTTATTGTCAATTAACCCCCATCCATACACCTCTTTGGTTTAGAGTTAGTTTTGAATCTAACTCTAACCTCTAAAGGTAGAGTTCTCCTCGTCTCGGTTTCGCCCATACTTTCCCCATTCTTGTTTCGGTATCTGCGAATCAAAGGGCCCTTTTTTGGGAAAAATCAAAGGCCCTTAGGTGGTTTAGGTCGGTCATTTTTATAAGCGTGTTATGTCAAAATTTAATGAGCTGCTCGGTTTCCGAAAATAATCCGGTTTCATGTAGTAATTCATTGATTTATTTATTCTTTGCGGGGGGTTTGCATGTAATTAGTGAGTCGAAATGTAAAGTACCCGACATATCTCGACGTGCATACTCACCGGATGCTCTATGTCCCATGTCCGGAAATGGGAGCCGTGGAAATAGCCTAGGAGTACATATAGGAGGATAAATCTGAAAAAATATGTCTTTGAAGCGTAAGGTTGAAAAGGAGACCTAAAGTGATGACAACTATATCAACCCAACTAGTGGTATTAGACAATGATAATTTTTCCCTCAAAAAAAGAACAGTTGTACTCCTATTCTATAAACAGAGTCCCATCGGGACAACGTTCCGTGCTACAACTAGCCTCCTCCTCGTTTCTCTCTTCTAATTCTAAACTTCGGCGCTTTTGGGTGGGTGGGTTTGCTCAGCTGGACCCCCTCACATTGAAAACTTCTGTTGGAATAAAAATGCCAATACTCCCTCCGTTCATAAATATAATTTTTAGATACTAGTTCAAATGGATACAACACGGATGTTAAGACATAGTTTAGAGTGTAGATTCACTCATTTTGCTCATGTAGTAGTCACTTGCTGGAATCTTTAGAAAGACTTATATTTGGGAGCGGAGATCTCTAATAAAACATTAAGGCCACGGGCGATGCGGTGCTGGTTCGGGGGCAAAAGAAGAAGATGCATCCATCGGGGTCCCCTCCCGACTCGGGTGCGGCCCGAGCGCCCTAATGCCGGCTTCGTGGCCGGTCGGCGTGGAACAATGGCGTCAAAGATTCCCCTGGAAGAAGCCGCGTCTTTCTCCTCGCTTGCCTTGTAGTGCCTTGGGCGATTTCCTCGTGAGCGTGGATGTGCGGTCGCGGTTTCTTGCATGGCGGGCGCTTGGGCGGCCAGTGGACATTCTTGTCGCGACCTCCGGCTTTCGGAAACAGGGCTTGAAAGGTTCGTCACCATGTAGGCGATGGGTGGCGGCAATGGGAGAAGGCGGTTTGGGGAAGCGATCGCAGGTCGTCCGGCGCTTCTTGGCGGTGAACTTGCGGATGGGTTGACCATCATATCGTCCATGCGGGGAAGCCGGCGTCGGCGAGGCTATGATCTGCGATGCGCAGTCGGGAAAGCCGGCGTGCGGGGGCCAGGCGGTTGGATGATTTAGCACAACCTTGCCTCGCTCCCCCTTCCATAGGTGCTTGGCCCGGTCACTTGGTCTTGGATTGGGTGGCGGTGTTGCGGGACTTGGGTAGTAGATGGATTGGGTGGTGGGGCGCCTTTATTATATGAGTCAAACCTGTTGCATTCACATCGTCTGGCTCTAATCTGTTCTCCAATTAATTCCCTCGCATGTAATTGAGGATGCATCATTGACCGTTCAACGTCTAGGGAACCCTACCCTCTTCCTCCTTGGCATTCAAGCACCTATGGACCCGTCGGCGGCGGGTGCCTATGGTGACTAAATTTCAAGATGATATGGTGCGTGTTTGCGTTCATAGGGGTGAGTGTTGGGCGTGTATATGGTGCTGCGTCTTTGTGTCAAAAAAACAACTAAATGTGTGTCAAAAGAGACTAGTCGGTATACTCAATATTGTGCACCTCGGAGAGAAAAGATAGAACTAAATCGTATTTATTTACTGGATTCACTCATTTTGCTCCATATGTTTTCGTCTCGGTGTAGTCTAGTCACTTGTTGAAATCTCTAGAAGGCAAATACTCCTTTACGGTTTACGGGCTATACTAGCAAGTAGTTGCGTACTAGTACAATAGTGGGCTCACGCAATTTTGTCTCATGCAAGAGCCGGTATATTGTGCTCAATGTTACAAGCTAAGCGTTTGGTTTTGGCGCTCTTGCCTCTTGGAAGGCGAACAATGATGTAACTACTACGCTTCTCGATTCGAATCCACGCTGCATGTCCGTCCACCCATGGTGGGGCGGATAGCTTATTAAAAGTACTACTAAGCAAAACCTTTCCCGTTTGCAAGCAGGCGGCGGGGAGAAAGGGTGTAGTAAAATCAAGCTTCTCCTCGTTCTCTGAGTTGGGCACATCATAACTGCCCCCATCTTGCCTCTAAACTTGGCTGAAAGACCCATGATGTACAATATATTTGCCAACCTCTAACATTTACCCACCACAAATTAAAATATGTGGCTGTATGCATCGTTACGTCACGGAGGCAGGAGTCCCCAAAAAAAAACAAATTAAAAATATATTCCTGTCTTGACAATGGGTGCAAACTACAATCACGAGGGGTGACGGTGGGCGAAGACTATTTTAATTTTTAAAAAACTTTAGGCGGCCACATAGCATGGAGCCGCCCCAGCGATTTTAAGCAGGCCGGTACCGCTATTGAACTACTCTACATGAAACGCCACCGGCGTCGGGTGGCGGCTCCGCCTCTTGGTCGAACAATGATGGTGTACTCTGCCTTTGGAGGTACTACGGTATTTCCGCCATCGAACCGATTGACGGGTTGTACTAAAGTAGGGGTACCTTAGTACCCCGAACACTCTGCAGGCGATCGGCGTCCCGTGGCAAGCCTTGGGGCGTCGCCAAGACTCTCGCGGTCCTTGGAAAACAAGCCCGGCAAGGAGAACTCAAGATGAAGAGAAAGGCCCGGCAGAGGAGCTTGCGGGAAGAAATCTTGGGGGAAGGCTTGGTGGCGGAGCTAAAGGCGACAAAGGTTCTGCGCGGCAAAGCGCTTGCGAGGCGGGCAACCTCTCTTCCTCCCGCTCATCCGGCTGTGCCGGGGTTTCTCGAGCAGCGTGTCGGGGCTGTCCCGGGGGAGCAGCGATAAGGGCGACAAGCTACCATCGTGGCAAGCGGAGGTGCCGGCGGTCCACCTTTGTTGGCGGGGGGCGGGCATTGATGACTCTTTTCCCTTGCCTCGAGTTGGTATAATTCTGTATTGTACAAGCGGTGTACCAACCTATATTTTACTATCTTACCTTGTCTACTTGCCACATGTGGTGACCCCTTGTGCCTATAAAAGGAGGCCCAAAGGGCAGCGTAAAAGGGTTCGGTTGGGTTGGTTCAGCTCGGTTTAGTTCATCCTACTCTCCGAGACCGCTTTTCGGGCCAGGTTTTTGTAGCCCGTAGCTCCCTAGCAAGAACACAAGATAATCCACTAAAGGCATGATATTATCTCTCCGGAGAGCTCCAATTAAACCGCCTTGTGCTCGCCTGATGCTTTTGGAATCTCCACCCCCCTCCGAAAAAGGGCCCGGTTTGGGGGGGTAATTTCTTCCACGACCGCAAGACCAGGTTGGGCATCGGGGGAGTTACGCACGTCCCTCGTGAACCCGGCCGTTAAAATTGAGTGATCGTGCGCTTCCGATGAGATCCCAAGCAGGCCGGGCCCTCCGAGTTAGACTTCGCCAGGCGATCCCGGATCGATGGAAAGGTGGGGGGATGAGTTCCGTCAACCGGGCGGGTGCGATATATGCCCAGGGGGGTTCGCCAAGCCGCGCGAAGCTTCTCCCGGGTGGCCCCTAAGTTAGATTGAGAAGGGAAAGGGGAGGCCCCCTTTGCAGCTAAGAGCGCCGTAGATCCTTTTTCATGGGGTGCCCCCATAAAAAGGAAGGGGGTCGGCCGCCAAAACCCTGGAAGTCCTACTCTAATCCCCCTTTAGTTGGATTAGGATTGGGGAAAAGGGAACCCGTTCCTTTCCGGACAAGGGGGAGGGCGGCCTGCCGGCCCCCTCTTCTCTCTCCCATGGCCCTGACCCCCGGGTTCTAATCCCCGTTTTTCGGTAACTTCTGTTTTCATCGGAACCTTTCAATCAAACTGGTAACAATATATCAATCTTTTGTTCCCATTTAAATCCTCTATGTCGTATACATCACTCAACAACCGGTAATCAAACAAACTATAATGGATGAGAAGCGAAGCTCGGACCCTCGGGTTCAAACTATTGAAATGACCAGAACCTTTGGCAATAACCAATAAACCCCTTGTGCCCTTTGGTTCCATTTCTCGGGATCTTTATCGGCAAGGGCATAAGAACTTTTCCCTTTGCATCGGTTGTTACTTACGGATTGGTCTTCAATACCTATTCTCTTGGTGAATCCATTTGAAACATCATTAAACAACCATTTTGTAATGCTTTACAAAGGCTTTGTTGTATTACCAGAAGCCGAATACCTTCCGCAATGGGTAAAAACCTAATCTAAAAAAAAAATACCTTTAGCCTTAGTATCCTTTATTCCCCTTCACTTTGGCTTTGGATACCCAAATGTTCCCCATAGCGGTTGCTAATCTTTTCGGGAAAGTTAGTCAGAAGAAACATTAATTATAAGGATCAATCTAAGCTAACGGAATGGGTCAATTAATACTTCTTAATGGGTGTCCCTTAATCAAATGACAATGCTATTTGACAAACCTCTTTGATTAATGACTAGTGAAAGACTCTAGGACTTCATTTTGTCTATGTATTCCACATGTATTAGTTTGGTTAAACAATTCAGCATAATAAAAACATTTATCTGGTTAAGAAATAAATAAAACTTTACCTCGGGAATTTCCTTACTCCCTTGCACTAATCAAAATCTAGTTCATTAATGTTCTAACCCCTGGAGTCTTGGTCTGATCAGTTTTGCTAAGAGGTTGTCCATTGCAACATTGACCTATGTATTTTAAAATCTTATTCTCCCACTTGGTTGGTGTGGAATTGATCGTCTCTTATATGCTTGGTCCTCTTGGAAAATTTGGATTCCTTTCCAAAGCTTTTAGTATAAAGATCTTCATTGGTCTGATGCATAGGTAGACACCTAATGGAAAAACTTTTATCGGATCCTTTTTTGCTTAAATTTATTATCCTTAATTAATAGGCCTTTTTTAGAATGCCTGGGGCTCCCCTTTTAAAAACATTCCGGTTTGCATTTAAACTCGGATTTCAAAACTTACATCGGCGAACCATTTCGACTACCTTTGTACCCCTTGGAAACAACCTTTCCTTTTCTATTTAAATTTCTTGACCCGGTCGTATCCATTGGATTCTTTACCTTCTCCAATTACATTAAGCATCGTCGGGTGAGAAGCATTGCATACTGTAACCTTGGCAACATAAGGAACATCTTTCATTTCTCTCTATCTTCTCTTTGGTGGCATTGAGTAAACCAATCAACCTTTGTCTTAAAAACCTTTCTTTCGGACCATTTGAACTTCTTCAAAACTTTTCAAGGTAGTGCTTTGTGAAAGTCAATTAACGTCTTGTCTTTTTAATCTTGTGCCCAAATTATAGAAACTTTCCAAACTTTCATTGAAAAACTTTTATTAAGTTCCTTTTTGTATCCGGAAATTCTATACATTTCCAATAAAAAATCTAATATTATAAAATCTCTCCCCTCACTTTTTGAAAACCTTCTCAAAAATCTAAAAACCTATCTTTGATCACATTCGGTTTATTCAACTCGAGGGTTGCAGGGACCAAAAGATGGGACTTGCACACTTTGTTGCACCCTTTATAAAAAACCTTCGGTTGATCATTACAACCTTCTTCTAGAAATCCCAAGAATGCGTTTTTACATCCATTTGCCAAACATAATCATAAAATGGCAATTCTAACGTTGGAAACTTGTCGTGGGGGTGAAAAATCCATGTTCAACCCCTTAACTTTAAAATTTTCAACAATCGAGCTTTGTACAGATTCATTACCATCGGTGTTTTTCTTAAAAATCCATTTATTCTCAATCTTGGAATGAAAAATAACAAAACCCTTTGTTCCATCATGGACCCACTCGATTTATGGTTCCACCATTTCAATTGGGCTCCCATGTTCCAAATTTTGGTTGCCATGGTCAAGTAACATGATTCAAATAGGATTCGACCATAAATGGATTTTCTCTGGTTACCTCAAGGGGTAAAATTGATTACTTATATCTCATCTTGTTTCCCACTAATTGGTTATTGTCCAAACCTTTCTTGTGATGAACTATTTCAATAAGGGCAATCTGATTATTATAAGTTCTACTTTCCTCCTATTCTTCGGAAAAACTTTTCTAAAAATCCGAATTAAGAAAACCTTGCCGGTCTTGATGAAATTAAGTCTCCTTTGGGTTCCTATGAAGCCTTTTCCATTTGGGTTCGAGCTTACGAGAAGAACTTGGCGGAGATTTTGGAAACTCCAATCACCATTTTGTGCAGTTCCACCAAAATTGAGAGATGTTGCCCAGTGACATTTTAGTTGAACTGCACAAGACACTCATTCAAAAAAGTGTTTTGAAGTTCACCAAAAGGTCACAATAGCAATGGATATCCCTATCGCACAAAATGATAGAAAGTAAGCAGTTGTTGGTCAATAAGAATATCTGAAACATATACAAAATGAAAAGAAGCATCTTAATTATGTTCATGGCAATCACGCAAGGACGGTAGAAATTTTAAAAGCGTCGGCAATGCTTCATGTTACGAAGCATTACGATCAACAATGAGATTCCTCAATATGGGATTACTTTAATGGTGGCATTGCTTGTTTACGGAACACGATAAATCAACACAACTAAAGAGTTGGTTTAAGGGCATGGGACCGTGGGGACACGGGACACTTTCGGCGTAAAGGAGCAACTTACTTATCACCTTTGGGGAAAACAGCGGAGTGCCATTTGTAACACAGTTTAATTGCATCTTATCCTTTGGAGGCATTAGATTAACAATAACCTGGTTAGACATGTCCCTAATGTAACAGTGTGATCACTTCATTTACATGCGCCCATACATTAACAAGGGCAAAAGGTTGGTATAAGGACATGCGACGGTGGGCGCATCGGCACAATGTACCTACAAGGAGGCATAAAGTGGTGATGCCGAGCTTGTTCACGCTATGTGAGGCAGCAAACCTAATCCTAGAGACCTTTTACTATGTGAGGGCAGCAAATCTAATCACAGGAGACCTTTTACTATGTGAGGGCAGCAAATCTAATCCGAGACCTTTTACTATGTGAGGCAGCAAATCTAATCACGAGACCTTTTACTATGTGAGGGCAGCAAATCTAATCCTGAAACCTTTTACTATGTGAGGGCAGCAAATCTAATCACAGAGACCTTTTACTATGTGATGGCAGCAAATCTAATCCTGGACATACTCTGTTGACTTGTCCACGGCCACTTTCTATCCTTTTTCAACCAATAATAGATCTGTTCCTTATCCGGTTTGTCTTGTGTTTTCCCATTATTTCCCTTTTCAACCAAGAGACCGGTTGGGTATCCGGTCTCTACTACTTCACCATATTATTTCCTCTTTAAATCAAGTCCTAGATTCATGCTACAACTTTCCCCCTTTCTTCGTTGTTTGAACAAAGCCCTAGATTGAATGCATGAAGTAGCTTTACCTCTAATAATACTAAACATTTAGGTGGCTTTGGAAGAGCTGATGGGAGTAGAAAAAGATGCACATGCAGAACACGTGGGGAGCTGGGCGATGAAAGCAAGGCGCTTTCGAAGAACTTATACGAGGTCGCGGGATGTCGGTGGCAGTCGGATCTGCGGACAATCTGGAGGGAGGAAGAAGGGTCGGAGGACCTCCGAGGCAGTGTGTCGGAGAAGACTGCAGCGGAGGATCGGGCCCCTCCGGCGCTGTGGGTTTCCTCCCTCATGGCGATGACCGCGTGAGCGATGCACCTTTAGTCCTCTACACACACGGCCGAAGGGATCCGGCGGATCTGTGACCAGCGGTGAGCGAGAGAAAATGTTGCTACTTTGTCTTGTTTATATCTGGAGAGGATGAGAGAATGAAGAAGCAACCCTAGTAAAGCAAGCACTCGGGCCCTGCGTCCATATATAGTGGAGTGATTATCTTTTTCTCTCCACAACAAGCGTTTCAATTTGTGTCGTGGCATTAAAGAAAAACTCTCTATTTAAGGTGACTACTCTCGACTCCTACTTACTACTACATTTGTCTCCCACCCTCCATTCATTGAACAACCCCACGGGTGAATAAACATCTGATAAATCTTGTATTTATATAGAACAAACAAGCTCGAACTATTTTAGCGTAGTTAAAAGTTGAGGTGGGGCTTTTCAGAGCGTCTGTGGCGGCTTTCAGGTAGGCGGTTTGTGGAGGCGAGGAGGTGGCGAGTGGGGCTTGTCGATTTGTGGTGCGTTCTCTGGAAAGACTTGTGATATGACCACTCACTATAGTCATGAATTCTGGCGCTCCGGGGGTGATGCCCCCTTCCGTTCCGCTCTAATCGGTGCATGACACGTCGACCGGATCTTGACTCTCTCACATGTCGAGTAGTAGAAGGAGCAAGAATGATCCGGTATATATACTACTCCCTCCGTTCCTAAATATAAGTCTTTGGAGAGATTTCACTATGGACCACATACGGAGAAAAATGGTGAATCTACAAAAATGCATCTATATACATCCTATGTGGTCAAAGTGAAATATCTGAAACTTATATTTGGAGCGGAGGGGTACAACGGAGGATGGAACCAGGCAGAAAAGGTGCGAACCCGGTAGCCAGTGAACCAGCAATAGAAAACAATGTGGTGATATGGCCATAAAAACAATGTGCTCGGTCCCCTTGCATGTCGTAACCTCCTCTTTGTTTGGATCCACAGTTAGAGCTAGTTTGGGTTGAAATAGCTCAAATTATCGAAACAAGAGGGGTTAGTTTGAGCTAGTTTGCTCTAACCAAAAAAAACAAGCCGGTGGAAGGTTCTAATGGGTTAGTTATCCGGGCCCACTAAAAAGAACTAAAAAATCCACCCACCCCGGGATCGCTCCCCCCTTGCACTCCTCTCTTTCCCCCATGGGGCCCGGCCCCCTCGCCCTCTCTCCTCCGCCCTCTCCTTAGGCCTCCGCCCCCCTCTGGCGCCCTCTCCCTCAGGCCGATGGTGCCCGCTCCCCTTCACGGTCGTTTTCTCCCTCTTGCTTGGCGGGCCATCTACCGGGGGCCGAGGAGGGGTGAGTTTGTTTGTTCCTTCTCTCTCCGCCATATCATTGATCTTGCTTGCTCTAGTGCTAATTCTGATTTGGAAAAGTAGATCTGATCAAACTTGCTATAGATTTGTGGTGCCATGGAATTGTTTGATCTGCTTGAGGGGTAATAAATCTTTCTAGAGGCCCAAAGATTGGTCACCTTTCTAGGTATTTCAATTTAGGCTTGCATTATTTGTAGAGGCCCAAAGATTGATTCACCTTTCTAGATATTTCAATTTGGTTGCATTGTTTCTAGAGCCCAAAGATTGATTCACCTTTCTAGGTATTTGGTTTGGCTTGCATTATTTCTAGAGGCCCAAAGATCATTCACCTTTCTAGGTATTTTAGTTTGGCTTGCATTATTTCTAGAGCCCAAAGATTGATTCACTTTCTATATTTGTTCGAGCTTGCATTATTTCTAGAGCCCAAAGATTGAGTTCACCTTTCTAGGTATTTAGTTTCGGCTTGCATTTTTCTAGAGGCCCAAAGATTGATTCACCTTTCTAGGTATTTAAGTTTGAGCTTGCATTATTTCTAGAGCCCAAAGATTGATTCACCTTTCTAGGTATTTATTTGAGCCATTATTTCTAGAGGCCCAAATTGATTCACCTTTCTAGGTATTTTAGTTACATGCTTTCATTATTTCTAGAGCCCAAAATTAAGTTCCCGTCGGGGGCCACCTACCCATGCGGTGTGGCCTCAACTTCATGAGGCGGCAGGAGGTTCGGGCTTGGGCTCTTGAGCCTTCCTCCCGAGCGGCGATGGCGAGCTCCTCCCTCGGTGCGTGAGGGGCGGGCTCCCTCCCTATCGTGAACAACCCGTGATGAGTTAGCTCATTCTTTGTTTCATGAAGTGTTTTTTATTTTGTGAAGCTTGATTGGGACTTGTATGTTTAAGTGGGATATCTCATTTGTATGGACAAAGTAAAAATTATCATGTTTTGCATGCTTGATTTGTATAGATGGTTCTTTATGTCAATTGTGGCGGGAGGAGGCCACGGAAGAGGCGGCCACACCAAGAGGTGCTTGGATCCAAGGGACTTATTTTAGTCGACTAAAATAGGGTCCAAAGTAGTCAAATGATTGAGATAGAGCATTTTTGTCAATTAACCCTGCCATCCATACACCTCTTTGGTTTAGAGTTAGTTGTTGAATCTAACTCTAACCTCTAGAGTAGGTTCTCCTCGTCTCGGTTCATCGCCATCATACTTTCCCATTCCGTGTTTTTGGTATCATGCGAATCAAAGGGCCCTTTTTTGGGAAAATCAAAGAGGCCCTTAGGTGGTTTAATCGGTCATTTTTTATAAGCGTGTTATGTCAAAATTTAATGAGCATCTCGGTTTCCACGAAAATAATCCGGTTTCATGTAGTAATTCATTGATTTATTTATTCTTTGGGGGTTTGCATGTAATTGTGAGTCGAAATGTAAAGTACCCGAATATTCAGTGTATTTTCGACCGGATGCTCTATGTCCCATGGGGAAATGGAGCGTGGAAATAGCCTAGGAGTACATATAGGAGGATAAATCGTGA
Organism: Aegilops longissima; assembly: GCA_021605205.1. Taxonomy (NCBI): domain Eukaryota; kingdom Viridiplantae; phylum Streptophyta; class Magnoliopsida; order Poales; family Poaceae; genus Aegilops; species Aegilops longissima. The sequence continues at coordinate 20,499 of JAHIAM010006977.1, forward strand.
AAAAATATGTCTTGTGAAAGCGTAACGCGGTTGAAAGGGACCTAAAGTGATGACAACTATAGGTCCGCCCCAACTAGTGGTATTAGACATATGACTAATTTTCCCTCAAAAAAAGCAAGTGCTGTACTCCTATTCTATAAACATAGTCCCATCGGACAACGGTGGGTCTACAACTAGCTCTCCTCCCTCGTTTCTCTCTTCTAATTCTAAACTTCGGGCCTTTGGTGGGTGCGGTGGGTTTGCTCCTGGGACCCACCTCAATTGAAAACTTCGGGAATAAAAATGCCATATACTCCCTCCGTTCATAAATATAAGCCTTTTTAGATACTAGTTCAAATGGATCAACATCGGATGTATGAAGACATAGTTTAGAGTGTAGATTCCTCATTTTGCTCCGTATGTAGTAGTCACTTGCTGGAATCTTTAGAAAGACTTATATTTGGGGCGGAAAATCTTAATAAAACATTAAGGCCGGCGTCGATCTTGATTCCGGAGGCAAGAAGAAGATGCATCCATCGGGATGTCCCCTCCCGACTGGTGCGGCCCATTGAGCGCCCTAATGCGGGCTTCGTGGCCGGTCGGGTGCTTGAACAATGGCGTCCAAAGATTCCGGGAAGAAGCCCGCGTCTTTCTCTCGCTTGCCTTGTAGTGCCTTGTAGGCGATTTCCTCGTGAAGCGTGGATGTGGGTCGGCGGTTTCTTGCATGGCGGTGGGGCCCTAGTGGACATTCTTTCGCGACCTCCGCTGAGAACCGGGCTTGAAAAGGTTCGTCACCATGTAGGCCGATGGGTGGCGGCAAAGGAGCTGGGCGGGCTGGGCGTCGGCAAGGTCGTCCGGCGCTTCTTGGGGCGGTGAACTTGCGGATGGAGTTGACCATCAATGCGTCCATGCGAGGCGAAGCGGCGTCGGAAACTATGATGCTGGATCGCCACTCGTCGGAGCCTTTGCGGGGCGGAGCGGCGCCTTGGATGATTGCGCTTGCCTCCATCCATCGCCTCCATAGGTGCTTGTCCCACTTGGTCTTGGATTGGGTGGCGGTGTTGCGGGGACTTGGAAGTAGTAGATGGATTGGAGTGGTGGGGCGCCTTTATTTATGAAGTCAAACTCTTGCATTCATCGTCTTTGGCTCGTCTGTTTCCAATTAATTCCCTCATGTAATTGAGGATGCATCATTGACCGTTCACGTCTGGGGCCTACCCTCTTCCTCCTTGGCATTCAAGCACCTATGGACCCGTCGGCAGAGGTGCCTATGGTGACCTAAATTTCAAGATGATAGTTTGCGTTTTAATGCGTTCATAGGGGTGAGTGTTCGGCGTGTATTGATGTTGTCTTGTGTCAAAAAAACAACATAAATGTGTGTCAAAAGACTAGTCGTATACTCAATATTGTGCACCTCGGAGAAAAAATAGAACTTTGTTATTTACAATCGATTCACTCATTTTGCTCCATGTACTCTTCTCGGTGTAGTCTAGTCACTTGTTGAAATCTCTAGAAGGCAAATACTCCTTTACGGTTTCTGGGCTATACTAGCAAGTAGTACGTACTAGTACAATAGTGGGCTCACAAGCAATTTTGTCTCATAAGAGCCGGATATATTGCCAATGTTACAACCGCGTTTGGTTTCGGCTCTTCGCCTCTTGGAACGAACAATGATGTAACTACTCTGCTTTCTTATGAATCCACAGCTATTCCGTCCCCGAGTGGGCGGATACTTATTAAGTTACTAAGCAAAAGCCTTTCCCGTTTGCAAAACACGCATGGGCGAGGAGAAAGGGTGTAGTAAAATCAAGCTTCTCCTCGTTCTCGATTGTGGACACATCATAGCTTGAATGCTTGCCTCTAAACTTGGCTGAAAGACCCATGATGTACAATATATTTGCTGCAACCTCTAACATTTACCCACAAAATTAAAATATACGTGGCTGTATGCATCGTTACGTCACGGGGAGAGTCCCCCCGAAAAAAAAACAAATTAAAATATATTCTGTCTTGACGGATGGGTGCAAACTACAATCACCGGGTGCAGGTAGGGCGAAGACTATTTTAATTTTTAAAAAAACTTTGACGGCCACATAGCATGGAGCCGACCCCGCGATTTAAGCTTGACCGGTACCGCATTGACTACTCTACATGAAACGCCACCCGGCGTCCGGGCTGCGCGGCTCTTCGCCTCGGAATCGAACAATGATGGTGTACTTCCCTTTGGAGGTACTACGGATGCCAGCCATCGACACCGATTAATTGCCGGTGTCTAAAGTAAGGGTACCTTAGTACCCGAACTTTCTGAGGGTGCGGCGTCGTGGGCCTTGCGGCGTCGCCAAGACTCTCGGTCCTTGGAAAACAAGACCCGGCAAGGAGAACTCAAGATGAAGAACAAGGCCCGGCAAGAGGGCTTCGGGAAGAAATCTTCCGGGAAGGCTTGGTGGGCCCGAGCCCCAAGCGCGACAAAGGTTCTGCCGCGAAAGCGCTTAGGCGGGCAACCTCTCTTCATTCGCTCCACTCATCCGAGCGATTGCCCGGGGTTTCTCGGAGCGGTTCCGGGCTGTGAAAACCAGCGATAAGCGGCTGACAAGCTACCATCGTGGCAAGCGGAGGTGCCTTGCGGTCCTGTTACCTTTGTTGGGGAGGCGGGCATTGATGACTCTTTCCCTTCTGGGAGTTAGGTATAGATTCTGCCCTTTAAAAGCGGTGTACCAACCTATATTTTACTATTTACCCTTGTCTACTTGCCACGGGGCCCCTTGTGCCTATAAAGGAGGCCCAGGGCACGGGAAAAGGGTTGGTTGAACGGTTCAGCTCGGTTTAGTTCATCCTACTCATCGAGACCGCTGGGCCGGTTTTTGGCTCCGTAGCTCCTAGCAAGAACACAAATAATCCCTAAAGCAGCGTGGGTATTATCTCTGGGGAGCTCAAGCTGGGAAACCTCTCGTGTGCATCGCCTCGATCCGCTCTTTGTGCAATCTCCCCCCTCCAACCCAAAGGGACCCGGTGTTGGGGACGTAGTAATTTCAAAAAATTCCCTCGCACCAAGACCATGGTGATGGCATAGCGAGGGAGAGTGTCGTCCCGTACCTCGTGAACGGCGAGCGTTATAAAGCGTTGATGTAGTGCGTCTTCCGATCGACCGATCCAAGCACCGAGCGTCGGCACCTCCGAGTTCCTGCGTTCAGCTCGATGGCGATCCCGGACTCGATCCGCAAAGTGTGGGGATGAGTTCCGTCACCTGCGGCGTGGTGGCGATGATGATGCTCCACCGGCGCGGGCTTCGCCTAAGCTCGACGATATGACTTCTCCGGCGGGGCTTGCCTAAGCTCTGACGATATGACAAGTGGAATATGGTGGAGGGCACACTGAGCTAAAGGCGATGTAGATCAACTTTGTGTCATGGGGTGCCCCCTGCCCTATATAAAGGAGGAAGTGCGGCCAGCCCAAAGGGCGCTGGAGATCCTCTCCCCGGGTGGGACTCCCCCCTAGTTGGATTAGGATTGGAGGAGGAAGAGGGAAGGCGCCCCCCTCCTTTCCTATTGGACTAGAGGGGAGGGCGGCCCCCTGGCGGCCCCCTCTTCTCTCTTGGCCCATCAAGGCCCATAGACCCCGAATTCGGTAACCCCGGTTTCGGTAACTTCTGTTTTCATCGGAACCTTTCGAAGTCAAACATAGGCTTCAATATATCAATCTTTATGTCTGACCATTTAGACTCCTCGTCATGTCGTGATCACATCAGGGACTCGAACAACCTTGGTACATCAAAACTTATAAACTCATAATGAACTTCGCAAGCGTTAAGCGTGCGGACCCTACGGGTTCGAGAACTATGTAGACATGACCTAGAACCATTCTCGGTCAATAACCAATAGCGGAACCTGGATGCCCATATTGGTTCCTACATATTCTCTGAAGATCTTTATCGGTCAAACCGGCATAACGACATCGTTGTTCCTTTGTCATCGGTATGTTACTTACCGAGATTGATCGTCGGTATCAATACCTAGTTCAATCTCGTTGCGGTAAGTCTCTTTACTGTTCGTAATACATCATCTCACAACTAACTCATTAGTTGTAATGCTACAAAGGCTTATGTGATGTGTATTACCGAGAAGGCCGAAGATACCTCTCGACAATCGGGTGACAAAACCTAATCTCGAAATCGCCAACCCAACAAGTACCTTTGGAGACACCTGTAGTACTCCTTTATAATCACCCGATTCGTTGTGGCGTTTGGTAGTACCAAAGTGTTCCTCCGTAAGCAGGAGTTGCATAATCTCATAGTTACAGGAACATGTATAGGTCATGAAAAAGCATTAGCAATATACTAAGCGATCAAGTGCTAAGCTAACGGAATGGGTCATGTCAATCACATCATTCTCCTAATGAGGTGATCCCATTAATCAAATGACAACACATGTCTATGGTTAGGAAACACAACCATCTTTGATTAATGAGCTAGTCTAGAGAGGCATACTAGTGACTATCATTTGTCTATGTATTCACACATGTATTATGTTTCCGGTTAATACAATTCTAGCATGAATAATAAACATTTATCATGGTATAAGGAAATAAATAATAACTTTATTATTGCCTCTAGGGCATATTTCCTTGATCTCCCACTTGCACTAGAGTCAATAATCTAGATTACAGTAATGATTCTAACACCCATGGAGTCTTGGTGCTGATCATGTTTTGCTCGTGGAAGAGGCTTAGTCAGCGATGCAACATTCAGATCCGTATGTATTTTCAAATCTCTATGTCTCCCACTTGGACTTGGTCCGAATGGAATTGAGGCGTCTCTTGATATGCTTGGTCCTCTTGTGAAATCTGGATTCCTTTGCCAAGGCAATTGCACGTATTGTCACGAAGATCTTCATTGGTCCCGATGCACTAGGTATGACACCTAGATCGGAAATGAACTCTTTCATCAGACTCCTTCATTTCTGCTTCGAAGCAGCTTGTACTCCGCTTCACATGTAGATCCGCCACGGCGCTTTGTTTAGAACTGCACCAGACAGCTCCACCGTTTAATAAAAACACGTATCCGGTTTGCGATTTAGAATCGTCCGGATCGGTGTCAAAACTTACATCGGCGTAACCATTTCGACTAGCTCTTTGTCACCTCCATATCGAAACATATCCTTAGTCCTTTTCGGTATTTCAGGATGTTCTTGACCGCTGTCGATGATCCACTCTGGATTACTTTGGTACCTTCCTGCCAAGCTTACAGCTAAGCATCGTCAGGTCAGGTACAGCATTGCATACATGATAGAGCCTATGGCTGAAGCATAGGAACATCTTTCATTTCTCTCTATCTTCTGCTTGTGGTGGGCATTGAGTCGACTCAATCTTACACCTTATGTCTGGTAAAAACCTTTCTTTGCGATCCATTTTGAACTTCTTCAAAACTTTATCAAGGTATGTGCTTTGTGAAAGTCAATTAAGCGTCTTGATCTATCTCTATAGATCTTGATGCCCAATATATAAGCAGCTTCACGAGGTCTTTCATTGAAAAACTTTTATTCAAGTATCCTTTTATGCTATCAGAAATTCTATATCATTTCCAATCAATAATATATAGTCCACATATAATATCAGAAATGCTCTGAGCTCCCACTCACTTTCTTGTAAATCGAGGCTTCTCAAAAGTGCATATAAAACCATATCTTTGATCACACTATCAAGCGTTTATTCAACTCGAGAGGCTTGCAGGACCATAAATTGATCGTTGGAGCTTGCACACTTTGTTAGCACCCTTTGGATCAACAAAACCTTCTGGTTGCATCATATACAACTCTTCTTCTAGAAATCCATTCAAGAATGCAGTTTTACATCCATTTGCCAAATTTCATAATCATAAAATCGGCAATTGCTAACATGATTGAGGACAGACTTAAGCATCGCTCGGGTGAGAAAGTCTCATCGTAGTCAACCCCTTGAACTTGTCGAAAACCTTTTGCAACAAGTCGAGCTTTGTGAAGCAGTTACATTACCATCGGCGTCGGTCTTCTTCTTAAAGATCCATTTATTCTCAATGGCTTGCGATCATCGGACAAGTCAACCAAATCCATACTTTGTTCTCATACATGGATCCCATCTCAGATTTCATGGCTTCCAGCCATTTTGCGAATCTGGGCTCACCATCGCTTCTTCATAGTTTGTAGGTTCGCCATGGTCAAGTAACATGACTTCGAATAGGATTACCGTACCACTCAGTGCGTATTTTACTCTGGTTGACCTCTGAAGTTCGTAGAAACTTGATCGAAGCTTCATGATCATCATCATTAGTTTCCTCACTAATTGGTGTAGTTGTCACGGAACCGTTTCTTGTGATGAACTACTTTCAATAAGGGGCAGATCTGATTATCTCATCAAGTTCTACTTTCCTCCCTCACTTCTTTCGAGAAAACTCCTTCTCTAGAAAGGATCCGAATTTAACTGAAAACCTTGCCTTGATCTGTGATAGAAAGTGTACCCACAGTCTCCTTTGGGTATCCTATGAAGACACATTTCTCCGATTTGGGTTCGAGCTTATCTGGTTGAAGTTTCTTCACATAAGCATCGAGCCCCAAACTTTAAAGCGACAACTTTGGTTTCTTGCCAAACCACAGTTCATACGGTGTCGTCTCAGCGGTTTAGATGGTGCCCTATTTAGCGTGAATGCGGCCGTCTCTAAAGCATATCCCCAAAGCGATAGCGGTAAATCGGTAAGAGACATCATAGATCGCACCATATCAAGTAAAATGCGATTCGACGTTCGGACACACATTTCTCTGTGGTGTTCGGGTGGCGTGAGTTCGAAACTATTCACATTGTTTCAAATGTAAACCAAACTCGTAACTCAAATATTCTCCTCCACGATCGATCGTAGAAACTTTATTTTCTTGTTACGATGATTTTCTACTTCACTCTGAAATTCTTTGAACTTTTCAAATGTTTCGATTTGTATTCATTAAGTAGATATACCCATATCTGCTCAAATCATCTGTGAAGGTGAGAAAATAACGATACCGCTGCGTGCCTCAACATTCATTGGACCACAAACATCGGTATGTATGATTTCCAACAAATCAGTTGCTCGCTCCATAGTTGGAGAAGCGGCGTTTTGGTCATCTTGCCCATGAGGCGCGGTTACTAAGTACCAAGTGATTCATAATCAAGTGATTCGAAAGCCCATCATTATGGAGTTTCTTCATGCGTTTTACACGATATGACCTAAGCGGCGTGCCACAAATAAGTTGCATTATCATTATCAACTCTGCATCTTTTGGTTTCAACACTATGAATATGTGTATTACTACTATCGAGATTCAATAAAATAGACCATTCTTCAAGGGTGCATGACCATAAAGATATTACTCATATAAATAGAACAACCATTATTCTCGATTTAAATGAATAACCGTCTCGCATCAAACAAGATCCGGATATAATGTTCATGCTCAGCGGCACCAAATAACAATTATTTAGGTCTAAAACTAATCCCGAAGGTAGATGTAGAGGTAGCGTGCCGAATGCGATCCATTGACTTTGGAAGTTTCCCATGCATCGTCACCTCGTCCCTTTGCCATTGCTCGTCTGGCCAGTCCTGATTTGAATTTGCAAATATGCAAGCAGAACCGGTTGTCAAATACCGATGCTACTCTGAGCTCTAGTAAGGTACACATCAATAACATGTATATCACATATACCTTTGATCACCTTGCCATCCTTCTTATCCGCCAAATACTTGAGGCAGTTCAACTTCCATTATCCGATTCTGCTTCTTGATAAAAACACTCGAGTTTAGTGCTTAGGTCCAGACTTGGGTTTCTTCTCTTGAGCAGCAACTTTCTTGCTGTTCTTTTGAAGTTTCCTTCTTCTTTCCTTTTTGCCCTTTGCTATAAACTAGTGGTCTTGTTAACCATCAACACTTGATGCTCTTCTCTTGATTTCTACCTCGCGATTTCTGACATAAAGAAGAGCTTCGGAATTATTTTAGTCATCCCTTGCATATTATAGTTCATCCAAGCTCTTGTAGCTTGGTGGCGGTGATTGGAGAATTACATCAATCACACTATCATCCCGGAAGAGTAACTCGGTTGAATCAAGTGATTATATATACCCAGGACATTTTGAGTATATGTTCCTTGTGAACTATTCTCCTCCATCTTGCAGCTATAGAACTTATTGGAACTTCATTATCTCTCAATCAGGGCATTTGCTTGAAATATTAACTTCAACTCCTGGAACATCTCCTATGCTCCATGGCGTTCAAGCGTCGTTGAAGAACCGGTTCTAAGCCGTAAAGCATGGCACACTTGAACTATCGAAGTAGTCATCAGCTTTGCTCTGCAGAGCGTTCACAACCACGGCGTTGCTCTCGATTGAAGCACTGGCACCCAGCGGTGCTTCGGGGACGTAATTCTTACATACAGCAATGAGGATAATCCTCAAATTCTGGACCCGATCCATTATGTTACTGCTACCATCATCTTTCAACTTTGCTTTCTCAAGGCGCATTAAAATTCAGCGGAACAACGATACGAGCCATCTATCTGACGGTAAACATAGACAAGCAAAAAGCTAATCGGTACTAAGTTCATGATAAATTTAAGTTTCAATTAATCATATTAAAAACTCCCATAGGCAGACATCTCTCTGGTCATCTAAGTGATTCGTGATCCAAATCAACTAAACCATGTCCGATCATCACGTGAGATGGAGTAGTTTTCAATGGTGAACATCACTATGTTGATCATATCTACTATATGATTCACGTTCGACCTTCGGTCTCCGTGTTTCGAAACCATATCTGTTATATGCTAGGCTGCGTCAAGTTTAACACAGAGTATTCCGTGTGCAAGCTGTTTTGCACCGTTGTAGATTGACGTGGAGACTTATCACACCCGATCATCACGTGGTGTGCTGGAACTTTGAACTTTCGCAGCAGTGCATACTACGAGGAGAACACTTCTTGATAATTTTAGTGAGAGATCATCTTATAATGCTACTAGTCAATCAAAGCAAGATAAGATGCATAAAGATAAACATCATGCAATCAATATAAGTGATATGATATGGTCATCATCATCTTGTGCTTATGATCTCCATCATGTGAAGCTTACCGTCATGATCACCATACATCTCGTCGGTAGCTGACCTTGATCTCCATCGTAGCATCGTTGTCGTCTAGCCAACTATTGCTTCTCGACTATCGCTACTGCTTAGTGATAAAGTAAAGCAATTACATGGCGTTTGCATTTCATACAATAAAGCGACAACCATATGGCTCCTGCCGGAGTTGCCCGATAACTTCGGTTACAAAACATGATTATCTCATACAATTAAATATATAGCATCACGTCTTGACACATCACATCACAGCATGCCTGCAAAAACAAGTTAGACGTCCTCTACTTTGTTGTTGCAAGTTTTACTAATGGCTGCTCTGAAATTTGCAGAAACCGTTCTTACCTCGCATCAAAACCACAACGATAGTTTGTCAAGTTAGTGCTATTTTTAACCTTCCACAAGGACCGGGCGTAGCCGCACTCGAGTTCAACTAAAGTGAGAGCCCGGCACCCTTGGTCACCCTTTAAGCAACTAGTGCTAAGGCGGTGAAACCAGGTCTCAGCGTAGCGTCTGTGTAATTCGGTCGGGGCAAAATACCGCCGAACAAGTAGCAACATCTTTCGGTAGCAGTATAGACTTATATATACATCTTGTGTTCTACTCGTGCATGACATCAACGCATAAAACCTGGCTCACGATACCACTTGTTGAAGCGTAGTAATTTCAAAAAATTCCTCGCACCGCAGA
>JAHIAM010006978.1:0-61748 GCA_021605205.1 Aegilops longissima
TCGAGACATAGATAGGAAACATAATAGGACAGGGAACCACAACTCAAAATCTCAAGGACCAAAATATGTCAAAATCTTCATAGGAGGTATTGGGAGGATGGTGGTGTGTGTGGGTTTGGAAGATGTGGTGGAAGGTGGGGTTGTGGTGGTGGCTGAACTGAAAAATTTAGTTCCGTCGAGTTTCACGGAGTCCGGTTTTCGTCGTCCGGTCCGTCAGCGTCCGGCGAAGTCCGGTCGTCCGTAATTTCAAATCAGGTCGGGGGTTCGATTAGTCAGGAAGGCGGACGTCCGGTTGGTCGAAGTCACGCAGGATGCGAGTGCGATTGGGGTGGATGAAAATGATGAGGATGAAATCGGCGGATTGGAGGATGGAGAAGGTGGGGAGGGTGGGAAGGCTAGATCCACGTGCAACTCAAATCCATGGACCAAATCAACAAAATCTCAACTCACCAACAAATCACAAAAAATATTGGGGCTATTTTTTGGTGGGAATTTTCAATTTAGGACAAAACAATAAAATCAAGCTAGAAAACACGGGTGAGGGCTCCAAAAATGATGAGGACATCAATACCATTGTTACACCCACAGCCCTCTGCTATACATCTTGGACCAATTACTAGAGCTCCGCGCCAATTGAATTATCGGTACTTTCGTTTCTTGGTAATGATTCTAATGTTCATGAGAATATGATGCTGCCTAAATTGGATACATTTGTTTTGCTTACAAATGAAGGGCCTACCATGGACAAGAAAGATGAACCTTGGAGCAAGTTCAAGCATGGAGATGTTGGCATGCATGAGGAACAAACGGAGTTACAAGTGATGATTTCGGGACTTTGAAGCCACCCTAATGAGTGCATGAGGCCTTGGACGAAATATACAAGATGCCACTTCATAATATTAGTCCATAGGCTATTCTAGGTGCTTGCGTCACCTTATTATTGGGCCAGGCCCATGTAATTTCAAATACTTAAGTATAGGCTGTTTTAGAGTCCGTATGTGTGGGAAACAAGAGTTAGGGTTGGTTTGGACCCCTCCCTCAAGGGCCACGAAATTCCCTCCTCTTCCTCCATATATACAGCCCTTAAGGCGTCGTTTAGACTTTGGGTTTTGTTTAGATTAAAAGTTAGCCATAGCTGCAACCGCGTGCCGTTTGTGTTCAACGACCGGACAAAGCGTCACAGAACCCACCTTGATCAATAAAGCTTTCATCTTATATTGCAATATCAGATTGCAATCTCAGTTTCTTGCTTGTTCTTCGTTTGCTCGGGAAGCAGACCCTCGTGGTCGAGTTGATCGTGCTCGGCGTGGTCAATAACCTCTCGGAGTTGGTTTAGCGATTGCTAAAGGCGGCGTCCTCGCCGTTCGTAGTCGGATCGTCAAAGTCGACTTCCTCCAAAGCGAAAACCACATCTCATCGAAAGGCGGGACACCTTTGCCTCTATCAAGTGGTATCAGATTTTCAGGTTGCTCGGTGAGATTTTACAGTTTTAAGTAGATTAGATCGAGTCTGTTCTTCATACCTAAAGTCCACGAAAAAGCCACAAAAAAAATAGGGTTAGTTCATCATATCGAACCAATCGAGCCTTTGCATAATCTTTTTAGGGTTTTGCTTTGTTGAATTTGCGGTTGCATCGTCGTGTCAAGTTCTGGTCTTAGAGTCTAGTCTTTTAGAGTTTGAGTTTTGGTCATAAGTTGTCACGCGCGCCCATCATCATCGCCTTGCCATCTCACCACCGCTCGAATCCGTATCCATAGACCACCACCAATCCGTGTCCAGTATACCACCCGATCCATATCCATATACTACCACGCTACCACCACGCTGCCATATACCACCACCATATATCCACCACCAATCAGGTTCCTTGCATATTAGGTTTGTTTGAGATCCATCTAGTTTCGATTCGTGTTTCCTTGCGGAGTAGGTTTGGAAAAAAAAAGTCTGAAACCACCCTCGTTTAGGCCCAAAATTTTCAGCACTTGTCGAAAAAATTTCTGGCTATCCTATTCTTAGGTGTTTCTAAGTGTATTGAGAAAGTCGCCGTTATAGAAAGTTTTTTGACCCGTTTCAGTTTTTGGGTCGGGCGTTGAAAAAAAATTTTGGTCGAAAAATTTCGTGCCCATCTGTCGGTTTGACACAGGAAGAGTTTTGAGACACTCGCCATTATAGTGATTTTTCAAAAAGAAAAGCGGCAAAAAAAGCATAAAAAGCGAAAGAAAAAATTCAGAGTGTGCTTTTCCCTTGTTTACGTGCAGCGCCGTGATTTTATTAGTGTTCTAGGCTCGCGTCTCTATGCGGTCTAGCCTAGGACCACCTGACTACAGTCGTTGGCGTTTATTCAACTTTGCATCTCTGAATTGATTATCTGACCCTTTTGCTACCATATTATAAGCCTTCCAGCTCCATACATCTACATCGTGCGTTTGACTCTCCACGTAATCGCTCTATCAAGCTTTGAGAGTTTTGACTACATCGGTTTGCCGATCACCTTTCTTCTTGGTAGACTGGTAAGAATTTGAGATTTGCTTGCGGTTGTGATATCCACCACACCACCACCACCACTTCCTAGTAGTCAGTCGAATCATATTCTTGTGTGTTTCTATTGCTGCTAACCATGGCAGGATCACAAGCCGGCGTGTGTGGAGAACATGACAAACAAAGCGCTAGATGATAAGTTTCAACAAATGATGAGTGGGCAGGTGGAAGATGTGCTAAATAGATTTGAAGAGGCCATGGAGAAGATAGATGGCATTGAGAAGGCGTTGAAACAAAGCTCGATAACAAGTTTAATGAATTGCTCGCGTCTACATCACATAATGTGGGGAGGATGATTATGTGAGAATTACGAGGATGAAGATAGATGGCATTGAGAAGGCCTGGTCAAGCTCTTGGTGCTCTTGTTGATATACATGGCTCCTGCTGGCTGATGTGGGGAGGATGATTATGTGAGAGATTACGAGGATGAGGTTGATCAACATCGAACTACGTGCAACCACAGCACCACAACCACCAGGTCGTCCACATGCAAATAATGGCAATGTTGGGCTCCCCTTGAGTGCGAGATCATGACCATCTCCTAAACTGAAATTGAATATTCCACCATTTGAGGGTAGATATGTTCTGATATATATCTTACTTGGGAGTTAGAAACTGAACAACGATTTACATGTTTACAATATCTCGAGGAGAGGCGTGTTCTGCTGCTTGTTTGTGCTTTCACTAGCTTTGCATGTGTTTGGTGGTCGAACATTGTAGATTATATCCTGTTCCAGCTACTTGGGCTGCTTTGAAAACTGCTATGCGTGCTCGTTGGGTTCCACCATATTATCAACGTGAATTACTTCAAAAATTGCAGCGCTTAAGACAAGGAAAAATTCGGTGAAGAATATTATCGGGAATTACAAACTGGCTTGATTAGATGTGGTATTGTTGAGGAGAATGAAGCTATGCTTGCACGTTTTTGGGTGGATTAAATGAGAGATTCAGACCATTCTAGACTACAAGGATTATAATAATATCACTCGATTATTCCATCTTGCTTGTAAAGCTGAGCGTGAAGTCAGGATCGCGGCCTTGGCGCGGACTAACTTTTACGCAGGTCGACCTTCATCATGGACACCGTGCATCATCTACTTCCACCGTTCTACTACACGGCACCTCAGTGCTGCCACCTCCAACGTGATACAAAGCGAGCACAACCACCACTATCTGCCAAGAGTACACTGCTTTGGGCCTACAGAGCTCTTCTTCTTCCATGGCGTCAACAGGGCACACAAGTGATATTATTTGTCGTCGTTGTAAGGAAGAGACATTTTGAAGAATGCCAATCTCAGCGTGTGATGATTGCTCTGAGGATGGTGGGTATGAGTCGCTAGTGACTATGATGAAGAGACTTTGGCTCTTATTACACATGAAGAACACGGTGGAGATGATTACGATCATGAGGCGCAATACATGGCTCTGAAGATCTTGTGAGTATGAATGTTTAGTTGCTCAACGTGTTTTGAGTGTGCAGGTTACACAAGCTGAGCAAAATCAGAGGCATAACTTGTTCCATACAAAGGGAGTTGTGAAGGAGCGTTCTATTAGCGTCATCATAGATGGAGGAGCTGCAACAACAGCTAGCATGGATATGGTGGAGCTTTCTCTCACAAGACCACATCCACATCCTTACTACATCCAATGGTTCAACAACAGCGGCAAGGTTAAGGTAACACGTCTTTAGTGTGCATTTTAGTATCTCTACATATGCTGATTATGTTGATTGTGATGTGGTACCTATGCAAGCATGTTCCTTATTACTTGGTAGACCATGGCAATTTGATAAAATTCTATACACCATGGTAGAAACAATCATATTATCTAAAGGCGTGTTGCTTTTTGTGGCTTCAATATTTCCAAAGTTGTTTGTGTGGAACCATAAATTTTTTAATTGGGGTTTAAAACTGTTTGGATTATATGATGGTTATCAGGTTTTAAAAAATGCCTAGACCGGATAAGGAGTTAATTTCTGCTTATTAATTGGTAGTTACGAATATTTTTTAAGTTTTGGAAAAATTTGAATTTCTTTTAAAGGTATTTTTTTTAACCTGGTATTTTGCCGAGGAGTTTTTTCCTATGTGACTAGAGATTGGTTATACAAGAAACCTTTGAGTTCCGCCCAAGTCCAAAGGTTTCGGACTCTGGTTTTAGGGTTTTAACTTTCCATTCTTCCCAAGAGCTTACAAAAGGATGGCCTTTGTTGGGGTTGGGAAGGGCTTAGTTTGAAGAATTGCACATTCTATTCAGGGTTTAAAATTTTCAATGTTAAATTGGTTAAAGGGGATTAAGAAGGCAACTTTGGCCTTTTAGAATTAATTGGTGTAATTTATTGTCAAGAATATTGCTTAACTTTAAATAGGAAAAATTTATACATGTAGGACTTTTTGACAAATAAACATAAAAGTGTAATTGGTGATTAAACCTTAAATTTTAAAAAGAAAAAAAAAATTAGTAAAGTTTGCAAAAATATCTTAATACATTAATGTTTGAGATAAGGCATTTCTTTATTTAAAAGGGGAAAGAATTAAACTGGAAAATTCTTTTTGTTAAGGTATTTCCTTCTTTCCCTGTTCATTAAATTTTGGTTTGGAGCCATAGAAAAGGGAATGGTAAGGGGAAAAATTGCAATTTTCAAAGGAACAAGTTTTTTGAGTGTTTTTAAAAGCTAATTAACTAACCTTTTTTTTTGTTTAGGGCATGTTTGAGATGATCTTATGGCTTTGGTTATTTCGAAGGAGTTAATTGAAATTTCAATTTAAATAATAATGATTAATTGTTGGCTTTTTTTTCAAAAGAATTAGAAAAGGTTATACTTCTGTTCAATTATTTAATATTTTTGCCATTAATTTGGTAAGGGATACCTTTATTGTTTGAATGAGGATTATAAATCAATTAAAATTCATAATGTTAGTTTGAAATAATGTAAAATTAAATATGACCATTATACCATTATTATTGGGAGAAGGTTAATTTTTGATGCTAAAACGTGCTGAATTGATTTTAAAAGTGCATGAGATAACTAAGGAAAACATTGGCGTATGAATGCTAAATATAAACTTCTTTGGAGATAAAGGTAGAAAACATGTTGTCTTTGCACTGGAGATCTTGTTTGGTTACATTTGCGTGGGATAGGTTTCCTAATTTCTTTAAATCAAAGCTAATGCCACGTCTTGATGGTCCATTTAAGGTGTTAGAAAATAAATGATAATGCATATAAACTTGTACCTGCAGATTTTGGGGTTAGTCCACTTTTAACATTGCAGATTTGAAGCCTTATTTGGGTGAGGAATATGAGCTTCCGTCGAGGGGCGACTTCATTTCAAGAAGGGGAGGATGATGAGGACATCAATACCATTGTTACACCCACAGCCCCTCTTTTGCTACATATCTTGGACCAATTACTAGAGCTCGCATGCGCCAATTAAATTATCAGGTACTTTACGTTTCTTGGTAATGATTCTAATGTTCATGAGAATATGATGCTGCCTAAATTGGATACATTTGTTTTGCTTACAAATGAAGGCCTAGCTTGGAGAAGGATGGACATTGGAGCAAGAACAAGCATGGAGATAATGCCATGCGCAAAGAGAACAAACGGAGTTACAAGTGATGATTTCAGGACTTTGAAGCCACCATAATGGGTGCATGAAGCCTTGGACGAAATATACAAGGCGCTACTTCATAAATGTCGTCGAGGCTATTCTAGGTCTTTGCGTCACCTTATTAGTGAGCCAGGCCCATGTAATTTCAAGAAATACTTAAGTATAGGCTGTTTTTAGAGTCCGTATGTGTGGGGAAACAAGAGTTAGGGTTGATTTGGACCCTCCACCAAGGGCCACGAAATTCCCCTCTTCCTCCATATATACACCCTTAGAGGCACCGTTTAGACCTTAGGTTTTGTTTAGATTAAAGTTAGCCATAGCTGCAACTTCGCGCGCCGATTTGTGTTCAGACGACCGAGACAAAGCGTCACGAGAACCCCACCTTGATCAATAAAGCTTTCATCTTATATTAGCAATATCCAGATTGCAATCTCGGTTTCTTGCTTGTTCTTACCGTTTGCTACGGGAAGCAGACCCTCGATAGTCAGAGTTGATCGTGCTCCGGCGTGGTCAATAACCTCTCGGAGTTGGTTTAGCGATTGCTAAAGTACGGCGTCTCGCCACGTTCGTAATCGGATCGTCAAAAGTCGACTTCCTCCAAAGCGAAAACCAACATCTCGCCGAAGGCGGGACACCTTTGCCTCTATCACAAGTGATATTATTTGCGTCGTTGTAAGGAAGAGGACATTTTTGCGAGAGAATGCCAATCTCAGCGTGTGATGATTGCTCTTGAGGATGGTGGGTATGAGTCTGCTAGTGACTATGATGAAGAGACTTTGGCTCTTATTACACATGAAGAACACGGTGGAGATGATTCTGATTTTGAGGCGCAATACATGGCTGCTGAAGATCTTGTGGTATGAATGTTTAGTTGCTCAACGTGTTTTGAGTGTCAGGTTACACAAGCTGAGCAAAATCAGAGGCATAACTTGTTCCATACAAAGGGAGTTGTGAAGGAGCGTTCTATTAGCGTCATCATAGATGGAGGAGCTGCAACAACTTGGCTAGCATGGATATGGTGGAAGCTTTCTCTCACCACAAGACCACATCCACATCCTTACTACATCCAATGGTTCAACAACAGCGGCAAGGTTAAGGTAACACGTCTGTTAGTGTGCATTTTAGTATCTCTACATATGCTGATTATGTTGATTGTGATGTGGTACCTATGCAAGCATGTTCCTTATTACTTGGTAGACCATGGCAATTTGATAAAATTCTGTACACCATGGTAGAAACAATCGATATACTCTTGTTCACAAGGATAAAAATATTACTTTGCTTCCTATGACTCCTGATTCCATTTTGAAAGATGATATTAATAGAGCTAATAAAGCAAAACAGGAGAAAAATAAAGTGAAAATCAGATTGTGGCAAAGATTTTGAGCAACAAATGAAGCCTAATAATAAACCATCTAATGTTGCTTCTGAAATTAAACTGAAAAGTGCATGTTTATTTGCCACCAAATCTGATATTGATGAGCTAGATTCTAGCAAATCTGTTTGCTATGCTTTTGTGTGCAAAGAGGCATTATTTTCATTAGAGGCGTGCCTTCCTCTTTGCCCCTGTTGTCACTAACATTTTGCGGGAGTTCGTTGGCGTCTTCCCACAAGGCGTGCCGGGATTACCACCTATTAGAGGATTGAGCATCAAATTGACTTAATTCCCGGTGCATCGCTACCAACCGTGCACCATCCGTACCAATCGAGGAGAGGCGAAGGAGATTATCGTCAAGTACGAGGAGCTGCTCGACAAAGGTTATATCTGTGAATCTCTTAGTCCTTGTGCTGTTCCTATTATACTAGTGCCTAAAAAGGATGGTACGTCGGCGTATGTGTGTTGATTGTAGAGGCATTAATAATATTACTATTAGTTATCGTCATCCTATTCCTAGGCTAGATGATATGCTTGATGAATTGAGTGGCTCTACAATATTCTCCAAAGTTGATTTGCGTAGTGGATACCATCAAATTCGTATGAAATTGGGAGATGAATGGAAAACAGCATTTAAAACTAAGTTTGGATTATATGAGTGGTTAGTCATGCCTTTTGGGTTAACTAATGCACCTAGTACTTTCATGAGATTAATGAGCGAAGTTTCGTGCTTTCATTGGACGATTTGTGGTAGTTTACTTTGATGATATCTGATTTATAGCAAATCTTTGGAAGAACATTTGGAACATTCGTGCTGTTTTAATGCTCTCGTGATGCACGTTTGTTTGGTAACCTTAGGAAGTGCACCTTTTGCACCGACCGAGTATCTTTTCTTGGCTATGTTGTTACTCCACAGGGAATTGAAGTTGATAAAGCCAAGATTGAAGCTATTGAGTTGGCACAGGCCCAAAGCAGTCACACAAGTGAGGAGTTTTCTTGGACTCGCTGGTTTCTATAGGCGTTTTGTGAGAGACTTTAGCACCATTGCTGCACCTCTCAATGAGCTTACAAAGAAGGATGTGCCTTTTGTTTGGGGTACCGCTTGGGAAGAAGCCTTCACGGTATTGAAAGATAAGTTGACACATGCTCCTTTACTCCAACTTCGACTTTAATAAGACTTTTGAGCTTGAATGTGATGCTAGTGGAATTGGATTAGGAGGTGTGTTATTACAAGATAGCAAACCTGTTGCATACTTTTACGAAAAATTGAGTGGGCCTAGTCTGAACTATTCTACTTATGACAAAAAGAATTATATGCTCTTGTTGGACTTTAGAGACATGGCAACATTATTTATGGCCCAAAGAATTTGTTATACATTCTGATCATGAATCTTTGAAACATATTAAAAGTCAAGCTAAACTGAATCGTAGACATGCTAAATGGGTTGAATTCATTGAGACTTTCCTTATGTCATTAAACACAAGAAGGGTAAAGAAAATGTTATTCTTGATGCTTTGTCTAAATCGCTATACTATGCTTTCACAACTTGACTTCAAAATATTTGGTTTGGAGACCATCAAAGATCAATATGTGCATGATGCTGATTTTAAAGATGTAATGCAGAATTGTAAGAAGGAAGAACATGGAACAAGTTCGTTATTAATGATGGTTTTGTGTTCGTGCTAACAAGCTATGCATTCTGCTAGCTCTGTTAGTCTTTGTTGTTGCGGGGCGCATGGAGGAGGATTAATGGGACACTTTGGCGTGAAGAAGGCGGAGGATATACTTGCTACACATTTCTTTTGGCCAAAGATGAGGCGGGATGTTGAGCGTTTTGTTGCTCATTGCACTACATGTCAAAAAGCTAAGTCACGACTCAATCCTCATGGTTTATATATGCCTTTGCTGTGCCTAGTGTTCCTTGGGAGGATATATCTATGGACTTTGTTTTAGGTTTACCTCGAACAAAGAAGGGAGGATAGCATATTTGTTGTCGTGGATAGATTCTCGAAAATGGCACACTTTATACCATGTCATAAGCGATGATCTTTGTTAATGTTGCTGATTTGTTCTTTCGTGAAATTATTAAGCTTGCATGGTGTGCCAAATACTATTGTTTCAGATCGTGATACTAAATTTCTTAGCCACTTTTGGAGATGTTTATGGGCTAAGTTGGGGACTAAACTGCTTTTTAGTACTACTTGTCACCTAAACTGATGGACAAACTGAAGTAGTCAATAGAACATTGTCTACTATGCTTAGGGCTGTTTTGAAGAATAATAAGAAAATGTGGGAAGAATGCTTGCCTCATATTGAATTTGCTTATAATCGTTCATTGCATTCTACTACTAAGATGTGCCCTTTTGAAATTGTGTATGGCTTCCTACCTCGTGCACCTATTGATTTGTTGCCTCTTCCATCTTGGAGAAGGTTAATTTTGATGCTAAAAAGCGTGCTGAATTGATTTTAAAATGCATGAGATAACTAAGGAAAACATTGGCGTATGAATGCTAAATATAAACTTCTTTGGAGATAAGGGTAGAAAACATGTTGTCTTTGCACTGGAGATCTTGTTTGGTTACATTTGCGTGAGATAGGTTTCCTAATTTGCAAATCAAAGCTAATGCCACGTCTGATGGTCCATTTAAGGTGTTAGAAAATAAATGATAATGCATATAAACTTGAGCTGCCTGCAGATTTTGGGGTTAGTCCACTTTTAACATTGCAGATTTGAAGCCTTATTTGGGTGAGGAATATGAGCTTCCGTCGAGGCGACTTCATTTCAAGAAGGGAGGATGATGAGGACATCAATACCATTGTTACACCCAGCCCCTCTTGCTACATATCTTGGACCAATTACTAGAGCTCATGCGCCAATTAAATTATCGGTACTTTCGTTTCTTGGTAATGATTCTAATGTTCATGAGAATATGATGCTGCCTAAATTGGATACATTTGTTTTGCTTACAAATGAAGGCCTAACTTGGAGAAGGATGGACATTGGAGCAAGAACAAGCATGGAGATAATGCCATGCGCAGGAGAACAAACGGAGTTACAAGTGATGATTCAGGACTTTGAAGCCACCTAATGAGTGCATGAGGCCTTGGACGAAATATACAAGATGCCACTTCATAATATTCGTCCATAGGCTATTCTAGGTGCTGCGTCACCTTATTATTGGGCCAGGCCATGTAATTTCGAAATACTTAAGTATAGGCTGTTTTAGAGTCGTATGTGTGGGAAACAAGAGTTAGGGTTGATTTGGACCCCTCCACCAAGGGCCACGAAATTCCCCCTCTTCCTCCATATATACAGCCCTTAGGGCACCGTTTAGACCTTAGGTTTTGTTTAGATTAAAGTTAGCCATAGCTGCAACTTGGCGTGCCGTTTGTGTTCAACGACCGGACAAAGCGTCCACGAACCCCACCTTGATCAATAAAGCTTTCATCTTATATTCGCAATATCCAGTTGCAATCTCAGTTTCTTGCTTGTTCTTCGTTTGCTCGCGAGAAGCAGACCCTCGTGGTCAGGTTGATCGTGCTCGGTGTGGTCAATAACCTCTCGGAGTTGGTTTAGCGATTGCTAAAGCGCGGCGTCCTCGCTGCGTTAAGTGGTCGGATCGTCAAAATCGACTTCCTCAAAGCGAAAACCACATCTCATCGAAAGGCGGGACACCTTTGCCTCTATCAAAGCCTTGGACGAAATATAAAGATGCTACTTCATAAATGTGCGTCCGAGGCTATTCTAAATCTTTGCATCACCTTATTAGTGGGCAGAGGCCTTGTAATTTCGAAATACACAAGTATAGGCTATTTTTAGAGTCCGTATGTGTTGGGAAACAAGAGATAGGGTTGATTTGGACCCCTCCACCAAGGGCCACGAAATTCCCCCTCTTCCTCCATATATACAGCCCTTAGGGCACCGTTTAGACAACAGGTTTGTTTAGATCAAAGTTAGCCATAGCAGCAACTTGGCGTGCCGTTTGTGTTCAGCGACGGACCAAGGCGTCCACGACCCCACCTTCATTAATAAAATTTCCTCTTATATTCGCAATATCAAATTGCAATCTTAGTTTCTTGCTTGTTCTTCGTTTGCTTTCGCGAGGAAACATGCCCTCGTGGTCAGGTTGATGCGTGCTCGGCGTGGTCAATAACCCTCGGAAGTTGGTTTAGCGATTGCTAAAGAAGCGGCGTCCCTTACGTCGTGGTCGGATCGTCAAGGTCGAATCCTGAAGCGATAGCCACCATCTCGCCGAAACATCGGGACACCTTTGCCTCTATCAGCAATCAAGGAGAAGGAGTCGTGCAAGGCGGACATCAAGATCAAGGAGGCATTCTACCCAGCACTGGAATGACCGGTACAACCGCCCAACAACCGCCCGGCGGAACAACCTGCCGACTACCGCCCAACAACCTGCCACCATTCGTGATCAAGCGGCGCAAAGGCGGTACAGCACGGATGTACCGGTAAATCCCAAATGACCGGAACTCCGGCCCACGGCCAATGTACAACCCGCGAGGAGCCCTCGGCGACCTCTGCGAAGCCATCACGACCCGGTGGTGATACCGCCTTCCTCGACAGAGTACTTAGCCCTCCACTGATCGCCGGAGGTACAACGCCACCTCGTACCGGTACAACCGCCACCTCGGCCAGTACAACGGCTGTTTTGCGCCGCAGTGTTGAACTGAGGCCCATGTACCCCTCCGCCGCCCCCATTTGCAATAAGACTATAAATGGACCTCCTCCACCTCCTAGTTAGGGTTAGCAAAGGATTAGCTCATATTTGTGTGAGCTTTGCTCATCCATAGTTACCTTCTCCTCGGAGATCGCGCCTCCTCGGAGAAGATCCTTCCAAGAAGGATTCAAGACCCCCTTTGATGTGGGTGGAACCCTAGGGCGATCTTTCACGTTTGGCCTCACGAGGAACACGAAGAGCGGCGGAAGAGCACGAGGAAAATCACGGGGGAAAACACAAGGAATCCTCAAACCAACAAGATTCGATTACACATGCGCTAGATCGATGAACACAAAGACAAATACGATCCATGATTAACAAAGGGCGATACAAGAGGTAGCCGATTCTTCTCCATGAGGAGGTATTGATTGTCTTCCTTGAAGGGGCGTTGAATCTGCTAGGGGATCTTCTCCGAAGAGGTCGTGAGCTCAGGAGAAGTAACCAAATGGATGAGCAAGGCTCTCACACAAAATATGAGCTAATCCTTTGCTAACCCTAACTAGGAGGAGGGTGGTCTATTTATAGTCTAAGCCACGAAGGGTAAGTAGGAAAGGGTTACATGGGCTTCGGCCGAGTCTTTGCAGGCAGGCGGAAGTTAGGGCTCCGGAAGTTCGGGCAGGTTCGGGCTATCGAGAGAGTTGGCGCTCGGGATGGCACTGGACTCGAGGGCGGAGGTTCGGGCAGGCCCGGAAGGTCCGAGGCGGAGATTCAGGCGGAGGCGGAAGTTCGAGCTTTCGAGAAGCTTGTTCTGCTTCTTCTTCCTTTTCCTCTTCCATGCTTGGCCTTGGTCCTTGGATCCTCCATGGTCGTCTCGGTTGTACCTAAGTATATGCAAGGTCCATGCATGAGGTAGTAGCCATGTCTCACATGTGGAAAGTGGCCAGTTCGAAGAGGGTGAGTTCACCTTGTGTCCAATGGCGTATAATTAGAGGTTTAAATCATATGTCCTATTGGGGCTTGGAGAGTAGTCGGTGTACATGGGGATGAGCGTGGGATGCTCGCATCATCTCCCCTCCGTTAGGAAAGATCCGACCTGGGATCGTGATCCTCATCACCATGGAAGCGGTTGTCGTGGGCGGACTTGTAGTTGGACGGAGTTGAAGGCATGGCGCAATCCAAGTACTCGAGGTGTCACGGAGTGATAGACATGCAAAAAGAAAACACAAGCGACACTCGGAAATACAATGGTTAGCGCACACAAAATGTCCATCATGTAAGAATGAGTCCGTGCAACAAGATTGTTCATGACAAAGCACATGAAGCTTATCAAGATGGTATAGAATGATATGCAAAGCATTCATGGGAGCAAAAACATTCATTGTGCACACAAATGTGTTGTGAATATGATCAAAGGCAACCACGGTGCAAAATGATGTCATAGTGAGACGGTTTATCAATAGCATGAATATGGCAATGGATGTCTCAATATGATTATGTTATCATACTGTCGATTGTAGGCAATGTGCTCATTATGTATGAATATGCCATCAAGAAAGATCACAACAAATTTGCTAAGAAATGCACAAGCTCATATATCATGGATGACATGGAAATAGGTGTAACAAGACAAGCATAATCGGTGTCAATCCATGCATAGGGTGCAAACTTGTGGTGAGTATGATATGTCCATCGAGGCATGACATGAGGAAGCACAATCAACAAATATGTATGTGTAGGTGCAATGTGTCAAAGGAGTGTTGATGTACCAATGCTCGATGTCGTGGCATGAGTGGAGGTTAGAAGGTGCATCCAAGAAGTCAGGCGCTCCTCAACTTGAAGGTCCAAGGGTCCATCTTCAATGTCGCTCCTCCGTTCGAGAAGTATCATGTAGACAACAAGAAGGAAACAACAATGAAAGAATGACCCATCTGATGAGGACATGAATACCTTGAATCGACCAAAATATTGCATACATGTATATTTGTGAGGTGATTTCTAATGCAAACTATGCAATAATTTATTTATATCATCCGGAACGAAAATACTTCACAAACTTTTGTGCCATGTCTAATTGCAGGTGTATGGGACATTTGTACAATCCACATATGAAGATAAGGAGAAAGAGATGTTTACCTGCTGTTCAAAAGTTCTCTCGTCACTTTTGGCCCAAGAAGATAGAGTCCAAGTCTCTCACGTTCGGACTCAGATTCGGACTGCTGCAGACATACTTGACTCAAAAGCGTCAATAACTTTTCATCGGACTCCAAATTGGTTGATTCTTTTTTGTTGGAAAATAGATTTCGTGCATTTTCCACCAAATGGAATCACCTTAAAATACGTCCGGGCGTTGAGTTATGGACGAAACAATCTGATCTGCAGCAGAATCCGAGTCAAACTACAAGTCCAAAGGTGTTACGTCACCTCCACTTGGGCCCATTGGCCTTATGCGACCTAGGGTTAGTGTTAGGCTGCCTTGGGACGTCCTCCCACCTCCTTGGCCGCCACCCTTGCTCCTATATAAGTAGATCCATCTAGTAGCTTTTCCTTGGGATTTGTTTAGTTAAAGTTAGCCATTGCAACCGTGTGCCGTTTGTGTCCAACGACCAGACTAAGACCGCTTCGGATCCCCACCTTTATCAATACTTCATATATACTAATATTCAGATTGCTTTATCATATTCTTGCTTGTTCTTGATTGCTTGCAGGAATAGACCTTCGTTAGTCAGGTTGATTGTGCTCGGCGTAGTCAATAACCTTCGGAGTTGGTTTAGCAATTGCTAAGGCATAGCGTCGTGCCGTTTGTAGTCGGATCGTCAAAGTCGTCTCCACCAAATCGATAGTTATCATCTCATCGAAGATCGGGACACCTCGCCTCTATCAAGTGGTATCGGTTTTCAGGTTGCTCGGTGAGATTTTATAGTTTTTCATAGTTTAGATCGCATCATCTTTCATACCTATAGTCCATGAAAAAGCCACAAAAAGTTAGATCTATTCATCCTTTGTCCAAGCCGATCCGAGCCTTTGCAGTTTTCTTTTCATTGTTTGCATTATTGAATTATCGGTTTGCATCGTCGTGTCGAGTTGCTGGTCTTAGTGTCTAGTTCGTTTAGAGTTTGAGTTCTGTTCACATTAGTCACGCCGTCGCTGCATCGTTATCCTTCCGTTGACCACCATCCATCCATCAATTTCCACCACGTGCTACCCACTGTTCATTGTCATAACCATAGTTGAGATCGTTCACATCTTCACTTGATCCAATCTGCATCTTATCTAGTTTGTTTGGAAGAGGAGAGAAAAAAGAGAAAAAAAGTAAAAGAAAAAGTCAGAGAAAAAAAAAGAAAGAAAAAGAAAAAATAAGTGTGAGAAAAAAAAAGAGAGAAGAAAAAAAAACAAAGTTCGGATCTATCTAGCCTCAGTCTCGTAGCTGAATTCGGATTGGAATCTGTTTTGTGCACTGTTCAGTAAAACAGGCATAACTTCCTCATCTGAAGTCCGTTTTGGCTCATGAGTACTCAAATTAAAGCTAAAGACGAGCCGCATCTAAGTAGTTGCAGAAGCTAGTTCAATATTTGGCACCTCAAAATCGGCTCCTAAATAGGTCTTTTTTCCCTCCGAAGTTCGTGAACACAGCTTATTCCAGTTTTTCAAACCAGTTTTAGAATTTTTTGACTCCTCATACCAACTCGGAATTGAGTGATTCTTTTTGAATTGGAAAGCTTGAGTTAGTAGCATTCTTTTAAAAAAAGTTACCAGAAAATTGGCTCAAACTTTTCAAGAGGAAAATTGGAGAGAGAGTTGTTGTATATCCTGCTTGGCAGTTGTTCTTCATCATTATCTTTACTGCCGTTGTGATCTTCACTTATATCTTGCTATCGAGCTACTTATTATCCTTCATTGATGCTAGTTGTGCTTTCGCCGTGACCTCATTAGTGTTCTAGGCTCGCGTCTCTAGTCTGGTCTAGCCTAGGACCAGCGCAGTACCGTCGTGGGCGTTTATTCAACATTGCATCTATGAATTGATTATTGCTATTTCTTTTGCTACCATATATAGCCAACCCAGCTCCACATATTTCTACACCGTGTATCGTCGTTCCCCAGCAATCGCTTTACACAATCTTGAGTTACTTGACACGCTGGTTGCTGTCACCACTGCCGCATGGTAAGAACTTGTAAGATATTGATATTTGCTTTACTGTGAGCACTTTACAACCACATCCTAGTAGTTCATAGGAACATTATTCTCGAATTTTGTTTCTTGTTTCTACTAATCATGACAGTTCAGAGATAGAAGTTCTTGGACTGCGGACACATCTTCATCATCACGAGAGTTGGGACAACACACACAAGCATATGGTCAGGGTATGTCTTTACCATCATTTGAGGGTAGATTTAATCCTGCTATTTATCTAGCTTGGGAGCTTGAATTAGAAGAAGTTTTTAGTCACCATGATTTTTCTGAACTTGAGAAATCTGAGCTACCACTAGAGCATTTACTGGTTTTGCTTCATTTGGTGGAGTGTATATTGTAAGAAAAACATTGATAACCAACCCATAACTTGGAAAGTTTTGAAAGCTGTAATGAGACAACAATTTTTCCTCCTTACTATAAATGGTGAATTGCCATAAATTGGAACAATTAAAACAAAGCAGTAACACTGTTCATGCTTACTACCAGAGTTCAAATCTTATATGCATCATTGTGACATAGAAGAATCTGAGAATGATACAATGAATAGATTTTTGGTGGTTTGAACCATGATATTCAGGCATGTTTTCAGTATATTCCTCGTTGCATTCTTGGTATGTATGTTCGTGCTTGTACCTTTGAGAGCGATTCTGAGGAGGATGCATTGGATGACTACAACACCTACTATTCTAGTCCATGCTCACCACCACCGCTTGGTTCCTCCACGGTGCACCTAGTAAACAGCCACACCTCGGATTGTGAGCACGACATCATCTCAAGAGTATGGTACATTGCCATCATCCATTACCTACATCAGCTACATCTTTGCAACAAGGTAGCTGTAAAGGTATTGATGATATAACTTCACATGAGAATGATGCATGTCTAGTTAACTTGAATACATCATGTGTTGAGTTACTGTTGATTTGGCGCATCACCTATTTTAGAGAATCATGTTACTCTCATGAATCGTCATGTGATCAAACAACTGAAATACCAACAATTTTGAGTGCACCCAATGAATTAACTATTGATGCAAAAGAACCAATGTTTAATCATTTTGATATGACCTCCAATCTTAGTGATGATTACTGTGTCAAATGACGTCTTGCATGTTTGCTTATTTAAGCATGTTGTAGCATGTAAATTTGATGCAAGTAAGGTTTATTCACCAATGTTGGGATGGTTTAATGATGAACATTGTCAATCTTTTGAAATGAATAAGAGCTTCACTTATATGTGCAAACTAAGTTGCAATATTTTCATGCCTTTTACTTCTTATGATAGTGTTTTGGCTTTAGATTTTATGAACTATGCAAGTTACTCATCTATTCATGTGTCATATGTGCAAAAATCAAGGGAAGTAAAAATGGATGACATATACATATACAACATGTACACCTTGTCTCGTTTGTTAGCCACATTTCAGATTAAGCAGCCGAGGGCGGCTTTGTTTTCAAGAAGGGAGGATGATGAGGACATGAATACCTTGGATCGACCAAAATATTGCATACATGTATATTTGTGAGGTGATTTCTAATGCAAACTATGCAATAATTTATTTATATCATCGGAGACGAAAATACTTCACAAACTTTTGTGCCATGTCTAATTGCAGTTGTATGGGACATTTGTACAATCCACATATGAAGATAAGGGAGAAAGAGATGTTTACCTGCTGTTAAAAAGTTCTCTCCGTCACTTTTGGCCCAAGAGAAGATAGAGTCCAAGTCTCTCACGTTACGGACTCAGATTAGGACTACTGCAGACATACCTAACTCAAAAGCGTCAATAACTTTTTCATCGGACTCCAAATTGGTTGATTCTTTTTTGTTGGAAAATAGATTTCGTGCATTTTCCAGCAATTGGAATCACCTTAAAATCCGTCCGGGCGTTGAGTTATGGACGAAACAATCTGATCTGCAGCAAAATCCGAGTCAAACTACAAGTCCAAAGGTGTTCGTCACCTCCACTTGGGCCCATTGGCCTTATACGACCTAGGGTTAGTGTTAGGCTGCCTTGGGGCGTCCTCCACCTCCTTGGCCGCCACCCTTGCTCCTATATAAGTAGATCATTCTAGTAGCTTTTCCTTGGGATTTGTTTAGTTAAAGTTAGCCATTGCAACCGTGTGCTTCGTTTGTGTCCAACGACGGACTAAGACCGCTTCACGGATCCCCACCTTTATCAATACTTCATATATACTACAATATTCAGATTGCTTTATCATATTCTTGCTTGTTCTTGATTGCTTGCAGAATAGACCTTCGTGGTCGGAGTTGATTGTGCTCGGCGTAGTCAATAACCTTCGGAGTTGGTTTAGCGATTGCTAAGAAGCAGCGTCGTGCATGTTTCTAGTCGGATCGTCAAAGTCGTCTCCACCAAATCGATAGTTATCATCTCATCGAAGATCGGGGACACCCTCGCCTCTATCACATCAATATGCATATGTGAGGATGTCTCAAAGGAAGTAGTTCACCTTTATGAGAATGTCGAAAATGTTGATGTCGCGTATCGTTATGCGACTTCACATCACCAAGTTGTCTCATCATGTTCTGCCTTGTGTATCCTTCAAAGCGAAGAACATGACAAACACTCGGAAAAACAAATGAGGTTAGCGGAAATGCAAAACCTATCATTCGTATGGTAAGATACCCAACAAGTGTATGCATCATGCTCATCATAAGGAAGGACAAGGAAGCATTTCATAGTATGGAGGCATATAATGCGAGAACAACCAAATACAAGAGGCTCAATCAAACAAGCATGCATCACAAGTAAAGTGTCAAAGTCTCCAAGATCAATAAGCATAGATGCAACAATTGGAGGCAATCGACAATGAAGAAGATATATCATGTGAGAGGCATGAACATATATGTCATCAACCCAAGAAAGCGGTAATAGTGGAACATGGGTGATGCAACCAAGCAAGTAATCATAGTGGTCAAGTCAAGCAAGCTAGTAGTGCGAAGATGCAGCGTACTAGAAGGAATCATGGCAAACATGTCACGTGTGCAAATAGTGGGCATATATAATGCACATGACATTTCACAAGCATAAGGGCAAGATATGAGAAAAATAGCATCAATAGCATGGGGCACATGATAAACATGGCAATAGCAACAGGATCTCCACCAAGCATGATAGAGGCAAAGGTGTCCCTATGTTTCGATGAGATGGTGGCTATCGTTTACGTAAGTCGACCTTGCGATCCGACTACTGACGTCGAGGCGTCGGCGCCTTAGCAATCGCTAAACCAACTTCGAGGGTTATTGACCACGCCGAACACGATCAACGACCACGAGGGCCTGTTTCCTGCGAGCAAATGAAGAACAAGCAAGAAGCTGAGATTGCAATCTGGATATTGCGAATATAAGATGAAAGCTTTATTGATCAAGGTGGGGTTACGTGGCGCTTTATGCAGTCGTTGAACACAAGCGAAATGCGAAGTTGCAGCTATGGCGAACTTTTAATCTAAACAAAACCCCAAGGTCTAAGCGGTGCCCTAAGGGCTGTATATATGGAGGAAGAGGGAATTTCGTGGCCCTTGGTGGAGAGGTCCGAAATCAACCCTAACTCTTGTTTCCCACATCGGACTCTAAAACAGCCTATACTTAAGTATTTCGAAATTACATGGGCCTGGCCCAATAATAAGGTGACGCAGCACCTAGAATAGCCTATGGACGAATATTATGAAGTGGCATCTTGTATATTTCGTCCAAGGCCTTATGCACTCATTAGGGTGGCTTCAAAGTCTGGAATCATCACTTGTAACTCCGTTCTTGTTCTCCTTGCGCATGCCAACATCTCCATGCTTGAACTTGCTCCAAGGTTCATCTTTCTTGTCCATAGTAGGCCCTTCATTTGTAAGCAAAACAAATGTATCCAATTTAGGCAGCATCATATTCTCATGAACATTGGAATCGTTACCAAGAAAGCGAAAGTACTGATAATTCAATTGGCGTGCATGAGCTCTAGTAATTGGTCCGGTATGTATAGCAGGGGCTGTGGGTGTAACAATGGTATTGATGTCCTCATCAAAGCATGCAAATACACATAGGAGTAGCATAATGGTGAATCATGGGTAGATGCAAGCAAGGGTCACAATGGCATGGAAAAGGCATAGAAGCAAGCATAGCATGCAAAGTGAACACGGTAAAATGAGCATAAGGTGAAGTGGTAAATAGCCCATAGCGTGTGAAAGACAAGTAAAAGAGATCTGCGTAGTCCTTGCGCCAAAAGGAATGGTGGGAATGAAAGTCCACGGGATCCCAAGTCATCATTGCTCTCAAGAGCTCGTTTCGTCAACTCATGGGATTGAGAAGTTGGCGAGTGTATGTCAGTACCTACTGATGTGAGGCGGAACCCTAGGTTGTGATCTTTCACGCTTGGAAGAATCCCTCGAGGAACACGAAGAGCGGCGGAAGAACACGAGGAAAACAGGGGGAGAGCAGAGAGAGATCACTCAACCGACAAGAAAGCGATCACACAAGTGCTAGATTATCAAACACATAGAGTGGCACAAGATTCAAGGACAACAAAGGGTAGGATACAAGGGTAGCCGTTCTTCTCCATGAGGAGGTCTTGAGGGTCCACCCTAGGAGGGTCTTGAATCCGGCTTGGGGATCTTCTCCGTGAGGTCGTGATCTCGAAGGAGAAGTAGCCAATGGATGAGCAAAGGCTCTCACACGAAATATGAGCAAATCCAAAGCTAACCCTAGAAAGGATGAGGGAGGGTCTATTTATAGTCTAGGTTCGAAGGGGTAAGTTAGAAGCGAAAAGAGTACATGGGCCTAGGCCCGGCTACTGCCTGTGAGGCGAAGTGATATACCGTTGCTTCATGGCGGTAGTACCGCTTTCAATGATAATGCCGCTTGGTGGAAGTGAAATGCCGCTCTGGCGCCCGTTCGATTCCTGTAGTACCGCTCCTCACGGACTCTGCAGCTCCTCCTCTTGCTCTTGGTGTCCATCTTGGGCTGCAGCTTCTCCTAGGTTGGTTCCTTGGTACCTAAGCATGCACAACATTCGGATTGAGGTAGTAGCCATGTCTCGAGAGGGTCATATGATATTTCACTAAGGAGAGAAGTCACCTCGGTCTCGAGAGCTCGAGCTCGTGCTCTAGTCATGGGTCCTCTTGGCTCTTGATGAGGCGGTTGTGGATGCATGGGGATGATCATGGGATGCTCGCATCATCTCCCCCTTGGGAGAGATCCGACCTCGGATCAAAGCTTCATCTCCATGGAAAGGTGCGAGGTCCTTGGCGTTGAAGATGTCGCTCACGTTGTACTTGTCGCGGTATGTCGATCTTGTAAGCGTTGTCGTTGTAGCGTGCTAGTACCTTGAAAGGTCCATCGGCTCGAGGAGAAGTTTGGACTTGCGTTCTTTGGGGAAGCGGTCCTTGCGAAGGTGTATCCATACTAGATCACCAATGTGAAGGCGATGGGTTGCTTGTTGGCGTTGAGCTTGTTTGCTTGGCGTTGTACTTGGCGCTCGATGGTGTGCCTTGTATCTTCGTGCATCTTCTTGATGTATCTTGCTCGTTCACTTGCATCCATGTTAGTGCGCTCTTGGAAGGAAGTGGTAGAATGTCCAATGGGGACAACGGGTTGAAACCGTGAGCGACCTCGAAGGGGACTTGCGGTAGTTGAATGTCTTGCGATTGTAGGCGTACTCGGCGATGGGTAGACATGCTTCCCACTCCTTGATGTTCTTCTTGATCAAGACCACAGTAGAGTGGATAGTGTGCGGTTCGTCACCTCCGTTTGGCCGTCGGTTTGAGGATGGTATGCGAGAGAACAAGAGCTTGATTCGAGCTTGGCATAGGGTCTTCAAAAGTAACTCAAGAACTTGGCGTCACGATCGGAGCGATTGTCTTTGATGCGCCATGGAGTGCATAAGATTTCCCTACAAAGAGATTTGCAACATGTGAAGCATCGTCTATCTTGTTGCAAGGAATGAAATGTGCCATTTAGAAAATCTATCCACAACAACAAAGGCGGAATCCTTGCCATTTTGAGTCCTAGGCAAACCAAGTACAAAATCCATACTAATGTCTTCCCATGGTTGATATGGAATAGGAAGAGGCATGTAAAGACCATGAGATTGAGCTTTAGACTTAGCTTTGCGACATGTAGCATCGGTTGGTGAAGCGTGAGGCGTCATGGAACATCTTGGGCCAAAAGTAGTTGTTGGAGAGTGCGGCGAATGTCTTGTCGCGTCAAAGTGTCCCATGAGGCCGCCTCCATGAGCCTCTTGCAAAAGGAGCAAGCGAAGAAGACTCGGGAATGCAAAGTTTGTTAGCTCTCATAAGGTAACCATCCTTGATGTAATATTGTTCCCAAGGCGTATCGTCAAACACTTAGCATAAGGAGAAGCAAAAGATGGATCATGCTCATACAAGTCTTTTATATGCTCAAAACCAATAACATTCAACTCAAGTTGAGTGACAAGCATGTTTATCGTGAAAGCGCGTCGGCAACTACATTTTCTTTACCCTTAATGTACTTGATCACATAAGGAAAAGATTCAATGAATTCACTCCATTTGGCATGGCGCTTTTCAATTTAGTTTGACCTTTGAGGTACTTAAGCGTTTCATGATCGGTATGGATGACAAACTCATGCGGTCTAAGGTAATGTTCCCAAACATGTAGCACGCACTAAAGCATACAATTCTTTGTCATAGATGGGATAATTAAGTTGAGCACCGGAGTTTTTCACTAAAATAAGCAATGGCTCGTTTTTCTTGCATTAAAACTCCGCCAATTCGGTACCACTTGCATCACAATGAACCTCAAAAGTTTTGTCAAAATTGGGCAAAGCAAGAATCGGACATGAGTAAGCAAAGACTTGAGCTCATCAAAAGCGGTTGATTGCAAAGTTCCCCAAACAAAGGGAGTATTCTTCTTGCTCAAAGCATGCAAAGGGCGGCAATTGTGCTAAAATCTTTCTAAGCGGCGATAGAAACCCATAAGACCAAGAAAACTTCGCACTTGTTGCAAATTGGTGGGTTGGGGCCAAGTTTTGATTGCTTCAATTTTAGATTCATCAACATGGACACCCTTTGAAGAAACAACAAAACCCAAGAAAACCACTTTGTCGACTCCAAAGTGCATTTTTCAAATTTGCATAAAGGCTTTCCTTGCGAAGAGTTTGCAATACAGATTTTACATGATTGAAGTGCTCTTTCATGGTTTTGCTAAACACAAGAATATCATCAAAGTAAACCACAACAAAGACTCCAATATAAGGACGAAGCACATGATGCATAAGGCGTACAAAAGTCTGGGAGCTTCGAAAGACCCATAGGCATCACTAACCACTCATATAAACCAAATTTGGTTTTGAAAGCAGTTTTCCATTCATCACCCTCTTGTATGCGTATTTGATAATAGCCACTTTTAAGATCAATTTTGAGAAAAAGTTGGCTCCACTAAGTTCATCAAGCATGTCATCTAATCGAGGAATGGGATGCCTATATTGAGCAGTAATAGCATTGATAGGTCTACAATGAACACAAGCGGAAACTTCCATCGGGCTTAGGCACAAGAATAACGGAGCAGCACAAGGGCTTAGGCTTTCCGTACATGACCGTTGTCGATGAGTTGTTGTACTTGCCGTTGAATCTCCTTGGTTTCTTCGGATTGACTCGGTATGGAGCTTTGTTTGGTAGCGGCGCTCGGGGATGAGGTCGATTCGATGCTCAATGCCTCGAAGAGGAGGTAGACCGGAGGTAGCTCATCGGGAAAACATCTTGAAATTCCTGCAAAGAGATTGAAACACCAAAGGTAGCTCGTGAATGGTGTTAGTTTTTGGTTCTCCATCCTTGCACACAAGGACAAAGTGCATCACACTCGATGGGTGCTCACACACTTCTCTCATCTCACTTTTGGTGGCAAATAGAATGAGGTTTTTCTCTCTAGGCGAAGAGTCTCTCAAATTTGCCTTGTGGCTCTCACTCACTTTTGGGTGGATCACTTTCTCACTCTTTTCTCTATGATGTGTGTCTTGCTTGTCGGCTATCACTTGACTAGGAGACATAGGTCGTAGCACATACTCCTTCCCTTTCATCTTGAAGCTATAGTGATTGGTTAGCCCATTGTGGATGACACCACGATTGAATTGCCATGGTCGACCAAGAAGGAGGTAAGCGGTCATTGGGACCACATCACACTCCAAAGTGTCTTCATAAGCACCAATTTTGAAGGAGACTTGGACCGTATGCTCGACTTCGTATAGTGGAGTCCTTAGCCATTGAACCTTGTAGGGTGTGGGTGCTTCCTCTTGACCAATTGTAGCTTGGAGCATAGTTCTTCACTTGCCAAGTTGTGGCAACTACCTCCATCGATGATGACCTTGATGGACCGTCCATTGATGCGGCTTTTGTGTGGAAGATGTGGCATCGTTGATTTTCTTCTTGTTGATGTTGAAGAGTCAAGACCTTGGAGACAACGAGGTGGGGCTCGAATCCTCATCACAAAGACTTGATCATCTTCATCTTCATTCACTTGCGGTGCATGGCCACTTGCTCAAGGGCTTCCATTTCCTCTTCACTCATAGAGTCATATGTGCCATCGTCGTTGAGGATCATGGTGCGCTTGTTGGTGCATTCGTATGACTTGTGGCCTCGGCCGCGCAAGTGAAACACTTGAAGGAGCTTGTCTTGATGGTCTCATCGGTCGGAGTAGAGGATGAAACCTGCGGCTTAAGGTTGTTTGAAGTAGGAGGAGGCGACTTGAACTTGTCGATGTCTTCTTGTAACTTGACTTGTCGTCGTTTCTTGAAGGAAGCTTGGTTGGTGTAGATGTTGGAGGAGTCGTTGAAGCTTGGTTGTTGGAGAAGCCGTGGGTCTTGGATGAGTACTTGGCGTGCTTGAAGTCATCTTGTACTTGGCGTTCGCCTTTGTAGCTTGATGTCTGAGCTCAATGAGGGATGAGTATGGTTGGAAGTCGGCGATCTTCTTGATGGGATGATTGAGTCCGTTCAAGAAGCGTGCCATAGTTTGCTCATCATCTTCCTTGACATTGGCTCGAATCATGGCTATCTCCATCTCCTTGTAGTATTCTTCAACGCTCTTTGTTCCTTGCTTGAGTAGTTGGAGTTTCTTGAAGAGGTCGCGGTTGTAGTAGGTTGGCACAAAGCGTGCTGCATGACATCCTTCATTTGAGCCCAAGTGGTGATTGGAGGTTCACCTCTTGCTTGTCGTCTCTCAATGATTTGTTCCCACCATATGAGCACATAGTCTTGGAACTCAAGTGATACCATAGCGATTTTCTTAAGCTTCATCGTAGTTATTGCAAGCGGAAGATTTTGTCAACCTTCAATGCCCATGAGAGGTAGTCTTGGGGTCATTGCTTCCATTGAACTTGGGCATGGTGAATTTTAGCTTGCCGTGGCGTTGCTCTTCATTGTGTTGTTGGCGATGTTGATGATGGCGTCCTTGGCGTGGAATGTACTCGTCTTCATGTTGCTCTTGGCGCGGAGGAAGACCGTGATCAACTTGCTCTTGTTGAACTTGATGTTGAGGTGGAGCTTGGCGAGCTTGTGGAGGAGCTTGAGGAACTTGGCGTTGTACATGAGGTTGGTAGTTCCTCTCTTGGATTTCTTCTCGAAGGGCTTCCTCTTGATTGCGCCGTTCGCGATTGCGGTTGGCGAAGGCTCTACTTGATTCTTGAAGGGCGCGTTGCGCCTCAAGAGCTTGCGCTTCACGTTGTTGTTGTTGAAGGCGTTGAGCCTTGGCGTCTTGTTAAATCTTGGTGACGGCGTGCTCTTTCTTCCTCTTGTTGGCGGCGAAGGCGTTGTCGTTCTTGAAGCTTGAGCAAAAGCCTCTTGGTTTGATTGAGGCGAGAACTTGATCATCAACTTGCTCTTGTGAATGCTTGTCATGTAGCGGGTTGCGAGATGCATAGCGGTCTTGGCCTTGGCTCGTCGAAGAGTGTTCGATGGCGGTGTACTTGAGTCGTAGAATGTGTCGTCGGAATGTCGACTCGGCGGCTCCGTCTTGATGATGAAGAAGTGGAATGATGTCGTGTTCTCATCAGCAGCGGATCTTGTCCATTCTTGCATCATTCTCTTCCTTGTGAGCCTCGAACTTGTTGTCGAAGTAGTCTCTTGTCGTTGCTCGGAGATCGCAGAAGTCGATTGGCGAGGTTGTCGATCACGATCGCTCATTGCTTGTTGTTCTTGGTGCAGCGCTTCGTTGTGCACCAAAGAGGTGGCTCTTGGTGGCGTGTGAGGACATGTCGTCGTCTTTCTCGATGAAGAGTGGGTTGGTAGCGAACTTGGCCTATCCATCATTCCAAACAAGATGTGAGTGGTAGAGCGAGAAAGAACTTATACCAATGTACCTTTGACCGATGTTGAAAATGAATCAAGTTCACTCAAATCACGGACAATGAAATAGCACTCTTGGTACCGATTCTTGTCGGTTCTCACACCTACACAAATGAAAGCTTATGGTGGAGCTCGGTTATGATGGTGGCACAAAATTTGATGCAATTGTAAGTGAGACTCAATAAAGTTGAAAAAGATTACAAATTCGCAAATGTAACAAGTAGACCAAGCAAGTAGTGGTACACGAAACACACGCATAAATAGATAAGTGGGATTGTGCAAACCAAAAGTGAGCCAAAATGTGGAAACCACGAGAATGCTCTTGTTGCACAATACTAGAGAGCAGCTATACGATTGCACAATAAGCGGATCTGTGAACTTGTGCACAACCTAATAAGCAAAAGGCAGCGATCTCTATCCCAAGTATGCTATATGTATGATATTTGGTGCTATGATCCAAGATGATCGGATATGACAATCTTAATGTTGTATGATGCTATGGTTCTTGCTTATAAGCTCTTTGCTTATCTTTCCTCTTTGCTTAAAAGCTTGGGTGGCTCTTTCACTTTTGAGCTCTTTTCTTATGCAAACTTCACGAACCAAGATAGCAATTGTGTATGCTATGACAACATTATGACACACAAGTTGATCTCAAGATATGCACCACTATGGTATGCTATGTATGCTATGGAGTATGATCACTAATGTGCACAAGTCACGTTGCGGCAATACTCGATGGCTAGTCTCGATGGGTAAGCAGCATAAAAGTAAGGCTATGTGGTTATCAATGCAATTGCAAGAGATGACAAAGATGTAAATCGAGGTTACCGTCCTTGGCGATGATGAGTCCTTAGCGAAGATGAGTGGTGGTGATGTTGACGTCGAACCGTACCTATATAGCGAAACACAATAGGACACGGAACCACAACTCAAATTCTCAAAGACCAAAAGCGAAAATGTGGTAGCGGAAAGTGGAGGTGGTATAGCGGATGATGTGGTTTAAGCCCTAGGCAAAGATGCCGATGTTCGGAAAATTTGATGGTGTCAAAAGGTGGTGAAACCAAGGTGAGGACTTGAACGCGTCGATAGCTTCAAAGCAGGCCAAGAACACTCAAATCGGAGTTCGGAGTGAAAAGTTATGATGAAAATGGTGAAAGTCGGAAGGCTGAAGCGGCGGGGCAGTAGTACATTGGGGTGAAGTGATAGTACGCTCGTAATGATAATACCGCTTGGAACGAGCGATAGTACCGCTCGTGTCGGGATTACCGACTATTTAGGCTGAGCGGGGCTGGCGGTGATGCCGTACTCAGCGGTAGTACCGCTAGGAGGCGATAATACCGCTCTCGTGATAATACCGCTAGGAGAAGCGATAGTACCGCTCGTGTCGAGGATTTTCTCGATTGTTCGAGCAGCTTGCAGCGATTTTGGGCGGAAATGGGTGATTTCGGGGTCAAAATTCGATGGATTTTAATGGATGGAAAGAGGTGAAACTTGGGGAGATGCTAGATCGACTGAAACCAAGCAAATCCACGGATCAAAATCAACAAAATTTCATCACACTAACAAATCACAAAAAAAAATTGGGGCTATTTTTGTGGGAATTTTGAATTAGGACAAAACAACAAAATCAAGCTAGAAAAAGAGGTAGGGGCTCCAATAGCGTGATCAACGTGGCTCATGATACCATGATGATGTGGGCGGAACCCTAGGTTGGCGATCTTTCACGCTTGGAGAGAATCCTCGAGGAACACGAAGAGCAGCGGAAGAACACGAGGGAAAACACGGGAGAGCGAGAGAGATCACTCAACCGACAAGAAAGCGATCACACAAGTGCTAGATTATCAAACACATAGAGTGGCACAAGATTCAAGGACAACAAAGGGTAGGATACAAGGGTAGCCGTTCTTCTCCATGAGGAGGTCTTGAGGTCCACCCTAGGAGGGGTCTTGAATCCGCTTGGGGATCTTCTCCGTGAGGTCGTGATCTCGAAGGAGAAGTAGAAGTGGATGAGCAAAGGCTCTCACACGAAATATGAGCAAATCCAAAGCTAACCCTAGAAAGGATGAGGGAGGGTCTATTTATAGTCTAGGTTCGAAGGGGTAAGTTGAGGCGAAAAGAGTACATGGGCCTAGGCCGAAGCAGCTGCTATGAGCAGAGGCGGTAGTACCGTTGCTTCATGGCGGTAGTACCGCTTTCAATGATAATACCGCTTGGTGGTGATAATACCGCTTCGGCGGCGTTCGATTCTGGAGTGTGTCGGGTTTTTGCGGAAGTAGGCGGATGGAGAGCGGTAGTACCGCTTGGCAAGCGGTAATACAGCTCATGAAGGTGATAATGCCGCAACAATGAGTGATACCGCTCCCTCTGGACTCTGCAGCTCCTCCTCTTGCTCTTGGTGTCCATCTTGGGCTGCAGCTTCTCCTAGGTTGGTTCCTTGGTACCTAAGCATGCACAACATTCGGATTGAGGTAGTAGCCATGTCTCGAGAGGGTCATATGATATTTCACTAAGGAGAGAAGTCACCTCGGTCTCGAGAGCTCGAGCTCGTGCTCTAGTCATGGGTCCTCTTGGCTCTTGATGAGGCAGTTGTGGATGCATGGGGATGATCGTGGGATGCTCGCATCACCTACACAAAACAAAGACAAAGGGAAAATTGTGTGTTAAGTGGTAGATGTACACATCATCCATCTTGATGCGCACATGCATGTAATGAGTTAGTACAAAATAGCCAATGCTCAAATAAATGAGATGTGTGATATAGAAACATGTCATCCATCATGAGAGGTTTGTTATTATGTATAACATAATGGAGACTCAAATTATGTAATGCATCATGGGAAATATGTAGAGCATTGTTATGCGTGGGATGCATATGGTGCAAGCAATTATGAAAATCATGCAAAGTATGGAATGCATCAAAATCTCCTAATATGTATGAGGAAACTATGGGGGTCTCCTCATGAGCATTAATGGAAACATCACATGGAGAATATTGACAACATCCAAAACAATGCATATTTGGAACACTGTGATCATGGCATGGTGATGCGGAGCATCCCGTTCATCACCATGTACCTCGACTACTCTCCAAGCCCAGTGGACATATGAAGACCTCGAACAAAGCGCCATTGGACACAAGGTGAACTCGCTCCTCTCAGACCTTCACTTCCCACATGTGAGACATGGTTACTACCTCAAATATATGTGCTATGCATGACCAGGAACAAGGAGGAAGACCATGGACAAGGCGGCGAAGACACAAAGTACAAGGACCAAGAGAGAAGCTGGCGGCTTCGGCGGCGGACGTCAAACCAGGACAGACGTCGACCAGGACCGGACGTCCAAGCGACTCGAGCTCAGACGGCCGGCCCCCTCCGGACGTCCGTGCAGCGACCACCGAACCAAATCTGCGGACATCTGAAGATCACGGACGTCCGGGACCCGCGAGCCTCCGGACGACCGACCCCCTCAGACGTCCGACCGAAGCATGCCGAGGCGAATCTACGGACGTCCGAAGAACACTGGGCGTCCGGACCTTCCGAGCCTCGGACGGCCGGAACCCTCGGGCGTCCGGCGCTGTCTGCGCACAGTGTGTTGGGCGCAGCCCATGTACCCCTTCACTTACTTCTTACGTGGCCCATGACTATATACTCCTCCACCTCCTCCTAGTTAGGGTAGCAAAGGATTAGCTCATATTTGTGTGAGAGCTTTGCTACTTCTCCTCGGAGATCAGGACCTCTGGAGAAGATTCCCAGCGGATTCAAGACCCCTTCTAGGGTGGACCCATCAAGACCTCCTCTCGGAGAAAACGGCTACTCGTGTATCTTTACCTTTATTGTTCTTGAATCTTGTGCCACTCTATGTGTTGTCGATCTAGCGCTTGTGTGATTGATTTCTTGTCGGTTGAGTGATCTCTCTCTCGTTTTCCCCGTGTTTTCCCTCTTGTTCTTCCGCGTGTTCTTCGTGATTCACCGTAGGATCCGCTCCAACGTGAAAGATCGTCCACCTAGGGTTCTGCCCTATATCATCTATGGTATCAGAGCCACGTTGATCACGTTTTGGAGCCCCTACCCCTCTTTTTCTAGCTTGATTTTGTTGTGTTCTTGCCTAAATCCGAAAATCCCCACCAAAAATAGCCCCAAATTTTTTTGTGATTTGTTTGTTTGATGATGTTTTGTTGATTTTGATCCATGGATTTGCTTGGTTTCAAGTGGATCTAGCATTTCCCCAAGTTTCCCCGTCTTTCATCCACAAAATCCGCAATTTTGACTCGAAATCACCAATTTCCGCCCAAAATCGCGTCCGGATCTCAATTTTGACCCAAGTTGACCCCGACCCACGGACGACGGAGTTTCACGGACGTCGGAGCCCTAGAAACGACCGGACGTCCGACCTTTTCCGGACGACCGGAACTAACCGAACTGAATTCACGGATGTCCGACCATTTCCGGACGTCCGTAACCTGTAATTTCAGATTTGGCTGATTTTGTTTTGTCCATAACTAATTCATCCAGTCCGATTTTGGCGTTCTTTAGCTCGTTTTGAAG
Organism: Aegilops longissima; assembly: GCA_021605205.1. Lineage (NCBI taxonomy): Eukaryota > Viridiplantae > Streptophyta > Magnoliopsida > Poales > Poaceae > Aegilops > Aegilops longissima. Next base: position 31,260 of record JAHIAM010006978.1, read on the forward strand.
CTATTGACATCCCCTTCCCATAAAAATAATACCACCACCATTTGACTCCATCAAATTTTTGAAAATTTGGCAAGTTTGCCTAGGGCTTCCACCACATCCTCGCATAGCCACCACCGACTTCGCAACCTAACCAATTTTGTTCCCCATAGCATTAGTGGTTGCTTGAGTAGTGATTCGAGTCTCCTAAGGTGTTTGGCTACTTAGGGACGATTGCTTCTTCATCAACCACCACCACCACTTCCACATAACTTTGCCCACCATACACTTCAACCAACCCAACTTAACAATTTTGTTTGAGCTTATGTGAGTTGTGGTTTATGTCTCTAAGGTGTTTCGGCTACTTAGGCCAGCAACTACAACATTGACTCGCATAACCCACCATTCCACTTCCGCATTGCCAAGTGCAAACCACCACTGCATTCCCTACCACCATTTTGACATTTGACGTTTGAGATTTTGAGTTCGCGGTTTTCCGTTTCCTAAGGTGTTTGGCTGCTTAGGGCGAGTCTCCATCATCTTGGTATCTACATCAAGAACACCGCCACTCATCATCGCCGGACGGTAACCTCCATATCATCTTGGTATCGTGGTACCCCTCCATTGTATATTCCCTTTGCCATTGCATTGTTAACCCCTAGCCTTACTTTTGCGTTACTTGCCTATCGAGACTAGCCATTTGAGTATTGCCGGCAACGTTACTTGTGCACATTAGTGATCATACCTTCCATTACATACCATACCATATCATATTGGTATCATATCATCCATTGTGTCTCAAGTTTGTTCCCGCATATACACAATTGCTATCTTGGTTTGTGCATTGTGCAAAGTGGCCATAGAAAAAAAAAGAGAATAAGCTTTTAAGCAAAGAAAAAGAGAGCAAAGAAGCTTCTAGCAAGTGCCATAGCATCATAACCACATTGCATATAAGATTGTCATATCCGATCATCTTGGATCATCTTGAGAAACACCGGGAACCATACATACATAGCATACTTGGGATAGTTTATCCATTTTGCATCTTATAGGTTGTGCACAAGTGTCGTATCCGCCTATTGAGCAATCGTTCTAGCGTCTCTCTTGAGTTGTGCAACACGAGCGTTTTGGTGGATTCCACATTTTGAGCTCATTCCTTGGTTGCACGGCCCCATTTATCTATCCGTGTGTGTGTTTCCGTGTGCCTCATATTGCTATTGGTCCATTTGTTTCACTTGCGAATTTGTGAATCTCTTTCAACATTATTGACTCTTGCTAACATTTTGCATTAAATTTTGTGCCACTATCCTCACGAGCTCCTCCATAAGCTTTACTTGTGTAGGTGTGAGAACCGACAAGATTGGTACCAATAGTGCTATTTCATTGTCCGCATTTGAGTGAACTTGATTCATTTTCAACATCGGTCAAGGTACATTAGTATAAGTTCTTCTCTTCTCCCACTCATATTTGCTCGAGTCTTGTGATGGATAGGCAAGGCATTTCATTTCCGGTCTTCGACAACAACGGCGGCGTGAACAACTACATCACCAAAGCGTCTCTCTTGATCTACAACGACAAGTGCAAGGCACACAATCAAGATTGCGAGGCGCGCCGAGAACATCTCCATCGACATTCATCACTCCGAAGCAAGGAGAAGGGACTACTTCGACAAGAAGCTTGCCGCATATAAAGAGGAGCAAGATGCAAGGATGGAGGAGATTGGACCTTGATCAAGTCTTCTTCCCCTTCGTCATCTTCAAGGCGGCGGCGTTCAACCACAAGTCTTGGGCGCTTAAGCGATGCAAGCGCCAAATCGCTCTCGCCCACATCTACATGGCGACCACCATCACATTCGTGATCAACATCGTCATGAAGGGCAAGTCACCTCCAAGCATCATGTGCCGCGACGACGAAGCGACTTCTACTACGAGCTCAAGCCGCGACATCGACATCATCATCATGAAGATGCTCCTGGCGCAAATGCATGAGTCCCAACAAGCCCTACTTCATGCCAAGTCGAGCTTCATAAGCACAAGAGAAGACCGGCGAGGCGACCACCACCACGGCGGCGCTACGGCTACATCAACCACTTGGCATCTTGGCCAAGTGTTCTCAAACATCTTAAGCCTTTGGACGTCGGCATCTTCGCCTACTTCCCACGTGTTCGCCTACATCGACTTCATAAAGTCCAAAGCGACTACCCTCTGACGAGGCGACACTTCCATCTTGAAGCCCCTCAAGGAAGATGGCGAGCATGGGACATTCCCGCCGGTCATGGAGGCGAGCTACGAGGTGCCACATCATATGGGCCTCCCACACCAAGGCGGTGACAAGGCAGTCGAGCAAGGGTCATCCCCTTGACCCGGCGACGGCCTTGAACCTCTTCAACAACATGAAGGCAGCGTCCACATTGGACTCATACTCCGAGTCAAGCTCTGTGAGCCCATGCATGGAGACATTGCACCTACATCTCTCGGCACCCACATATCATGAGATGACCCAATTTCCATGTGAGGAGAGCCACCACCACATGAGTGACATGGTGACTCCACCCTATATGACATTGAGTGCATTTCCTATGAGAGGATGAGTGTGACCACCACTAGTCCCACACATGAGAGCATGCCACACATCCGATGTGAGGTTGGCGCCATTTGGTGACTCCACCCACCATACAGTGAGAGCATCCTTGAGGGAGTGAGTGAGACACAACACTTAGTGAGTGAGGTAGTTGCCACGGCACATGAGGCCACTATAATTTCTAACGACTTAACCTCTACTCCTAGTGTGTTTTCTTCTCTGGTGCTAGGTCTCCTACATGACGACATGCCTATCCTCGATGAGTCCATCCCTACATTGGAGCAGCGATGGCCATGGTGGGCGATGATGCACCCCACATGGTTCCATCAACATGAAGATGACACGAATGGATCATTGACACCTCACCTACAACACATGGCGATGCTCCAAAGGTAACATAGGTGATGGTGCTTTTCTTCATCCCACTAGTGGACTCTCTTGACATTGATTACTCCCATGATGTTGACCCACCTATTCATATGCTTCAAGCTAGTGAGACTTCTTCATGCCTAGACTTACCTATTTATGATGAATATGATGATGAGCATGTTGAGTTACCTAGTTGTGATGCTATGCTTCATAGGATATCATGTGAAAATTCTTTTGGTCACATTATGTTTGATAATCCGCTTACCTTGTCATATGCTGGTGAGATCTCCCATATTGCATCATTTCAATCTCAACATAGTAATTATGCATGCCCCATTAAAATAAATCCCATTTGCACTTATGGCATAGATGGCGAGATGATGGTCATTGGCTTTTGTTTTCATGTGATGATATTGCCATGCTTCCTTTACATGATTCATGAATTCATCTACTATGTCATGCCATGATCACATTGAACCAAATATGCATTGTTTTGGATGTTGTCAATATTCTCCATGTGATGTTTCCATTAATGCTCATGTGGAGACCCCATAGTTTCCTCATGCATATTAGGAGATTTTGATTCATCCCATCCTTTGCATGATTCCCATAATTGCGTGCACCATATGCATTCCATGAATAACAATGCTCTAGATATTTCTCATGATGCATTACACAATTTGAGTCTCCATTATGCTATACATAACAACAAACCTATCATGATGGATGGCATGTTTCTATATCACGCATCTCATTTATTTGAGCATTGGCTATTTTGTGCTAACCAACACAAGCACGTATGCATCATGATGGATGATGCGTACATCTACCACCTTTACACAATTTTTCCTTTGTCTTTGTTTTTGTAGGTACTCATACACTCATCAACTTCTCAATCCCAGAATTGTGAAGCGAGCTCTTGAGAACAACGATGACTTGGGATCACGTGGACTTTCATGCCCACCATTCCTTTTGCGCAAGGACTACAGCATCTCTTCTACTTGGCTCTCCTGCGGCTTTGGGCTATTTACCACTTGTTACCTTATGCCCATTCTATCGTGTTCCCTTTGCATGTTATGCTTGCTTCTATGCCTTTGCCATGCAATTGTGACCCTTGCTTGCATATACCCAGGATTCACGTTACTCCTATGTGTAGTTGCATGCTTGGTGGAGATCCTTGTTGCTTTTGCCATGTTTATCATGTGCCCCATGCTATTAATGCTTGTTGTGTTGGGAGAGTCATGATGATCCATTGCTATTTACATATGGCCTCTCGCCAATACATTGATGATAATTTTCTCATATCTTGCTTTCATGCTTGTGCTATGCCATGTGAATTATCCATGCCCACTATTTGCACACATGACATGCTTGCCTTGATTCCATCTAGTATGTTGCATCTTGCACTACTAGCTTGCTTGACTTGATCGCTATGATTGCTTGCTATGTTGCAACACCCATGTTCCACTATTACTCGCTTTCTTGGGTTGATGACATATATGTTCATGCCTCTCACATGATATATCTTGTTTATTGTCGCTTGCCTCCTATAGTTGCCTCTATGCTTCATGGTCTTGGAGACTTTGACAACTCACTTGTGATGCATGCTTGTTTACTTGAGCCTATTGTATTTGGTTGTTCTCGCATCATATGCCTCCATACTATGAAATGCTCCTTGTTCTTTCTTATGATGAGCATGATGCATACACTTGTTGGGTATCTTACCACATGAATGTTAGGTTTTGCACTTCCGCTAACCTCATTTGTTTTTCGAATGTTTGTCATGTTCTTTCATTTTGAAGGATTCACAAGGCGGTAACATCACGAGACAACTTTCTTATGTGAAGGCATACAAGATCTTAACTCCATCATCATTGAGAACCTCCTAAAGGTGACCTCCTTCTCTTTGAGCCATCCTCAAGTTTGCATATTGGATGGGTCACTCTTTCGTGTTGTTTCTTTCTTGTTGCCTACATGTTACATCCATTGGATGGAGGAGCAACATTGGAGATTGGCTCTTTGGACCTTCACATTGAGGAGCGCTCGCACTTATTGGATGCATCTTTGGAATTCCACTCATACCACGACATCGAGCATTGGTACACCACCATCTCCATACTTGTTGATTGTGCTCATACATGTCATGCTCGATGGACATATCATTCTCACCACAAATTTGCCCCTATGCTTGGATTGACACACATTATGATGGTCTTGTTGCACCTCTACCCATGTCATCCATGATATATGAACTTGTGCATTCTCTTAGCAAATTTGTTGTGATCTTTCTTGATGGCATCTTCATACATAATGATCACATTGCCTATCATTAATTGCATGATAACATAATCATGTTGAGCATCCATTGCCATATTCATGCTATTGATAAACCGTCTCACTATGACATCATTTTGCACCGTGGTTGCATTGCTCATACTCATAACACAATTGTGTGCACAATGATTGCATTTGTTCCCATGAATGCTTTGCATCTCATTCTAGATCATCTTGATAAGCTTCATGCGCTTTGTCACAACCAATCTTGCCGCAGGACTCATTCTTACATGATGGACACTTTGTGTGCGATAACCATTGTATTTCAGTGTTTCTTGTGTTTGCTCTTTTGCATGTCTATCACTCGGCGACACCTTGGACTACTTGGATTGCGCCATGTCTTCAACTTCGTCCAACTACAAGTCCATCTCGACAACCCGTTTCCATGGTGATGAGGATCACGATCCAGGTCGGATCTTTCCCAAGGAGGGAGATGATGCGGAGCATCCGTTCATCACCATGTACACTCAGGCTACTCTCCAAGCCCGAGTGCGACATATGGCGAGACCTCGAACAAACGCCATTGGACACAAGGTGAACTCGCTCCTCTCCGAACCTTCACTTCCCACATGTGAGACATGGTTACTACCTCAAATATATGTGCTATGCATGACCAGGAACAAGGAGGAAGACCATGGACAAGGCGGCGAGGACACAAAGTACAAGGACCAAGAGAGAAGCTGGCGAAGCTCTCGGCGGACGTCCGACCAGAGACCGGGCGTCCAGACCGGACGGACGTCCGAGCGACTCGAGCTCGGACGGCCGGCCCCCTCGGACGTCCGTGCAGCGACCACCGAACAAATCTGCGGACATCCAGAAGATCACGGACGTCAGGGACCCCTTGAACCTCCGGACGACCGACCCCCTCGAGACGTCCGACGAAGCATGCCAGGCGAATCTACGGACGTCCGAAGAGCACCAGACGTCCGGACCTTCCGAACCTCGGACGGCCGGAACCCTCCGGACGTCCGGCGCTTTCTGCGCGCCCAGCAGTGTGTTGGGCGCAGCCCATGTACCCCTTCACTTACTTCTTCGTGGCCCATGACTATATACTCCTCCACCTCCTCCTAGTTAGGGTAGCAAAGGATTAGCTCATATTTGTGTGAGAGCTTTGCTCGTCCCATGGCTACTTCTCCTCGGAGATCGGGACCTCTGGAGAAGATTCCCAAGCGGTTCAAGACCCCTTCTGGGTGGACCCATCAAGACCTCCTCTCGGAGAAGAATGGCTACTCGTGTATCTTTACCTTTCTTTTTCTTGAATCTTGTGCCACTCTATGTGTTCATCGATCTAAGCGCTTGTGTGATTGATTTCTTGTCGGTTGAGTGATCTCTCTCGTTTTCCCGTGTTTTCCCTCTTGTTCTTCAGCGTGTTCTTCGTGATTCACCGTGAGATCCGCTCCAACGTGAAAGATCGTCCACCTAGGGTTCTGCCCTATATCACATGGTATAGTAGATGGATTACATAAATCATGTAAAGGAAGCATTGCAATATCATCACATGAAAACAAAAACCAATGACCATCATCTCGTCATCTATACCATAAGTGCAAATGGGATTTATTTTAATGGGGCATGCATAGTTACTATGTTGAGATTGAAATGATGCAATATGGGAGATCTCACTCATAGCATATGACAAGTTCAATGGATTGTCAAACATGGCGTGACCAATAGAATTTTCACATGATATCCTATGGACATAGCATCACAACTAGGCAATTCAACATGCTCATCATCATATTCATCATAAATAGGTAAGTCAAGGCATGAAGAAGTCTCACTAGCATGAAGCATGGGAATAGGTGGGTCAACATCATGGGAGCAATCAATGTCAAGAAGCGGCCACTAGTGGGACAAGAAACACTTTGTCACCTATGTTACGTTTGGAGCGTCGCTCATGTGTTGCAGGTGAGGTGTCGAAGATCCACTCGTTGTCATCTTCGTTTTGATGAAACCATGTGGGGGGTGCATCATTGTCCACCATGGCCATCGTCGTCTCCATTGGAGGGATGGACTCAAATCGAGATAGGTATGTCGTCATGTAGGAGACCTAGCACCAAAGAAGAAAACACACTAGGAGTAGAGGGTAAGTGATGCGGAGCATCACGATCATCCCCATGGACCTACAACCATCTCATCAAGAGCCAAGAGGACCCATGACACGAGCTAGAGCTAGAGCTCTCGAGCGAGGTGACCTCCTTCCTTATTGATATCGCATATGATCCACTCGAGACATGGCTACTACCTAAGTCCGATATGCTATGCATGATCGGGTGTCAGGGAACCTCCAGAGGTGCGTGAAGGCGGACAAGTCCCCAAGTACAAGGATGAAGGAACACGCAGAGAGGAACGGAGAAGTCTGCTCAGCCGGACATCCGCCCCATGCCCGGACATCCGGCTCTTCACGAAGCCCGGATATCCGCCCCGCCTGGAAATCGGCCCCTCCATCACCGAATGCTGGGAGACCCAGACCAGCGGACATCCGGCCTCCCCCGGACATCGGCCCGTCAAGCCCGGATATCCGGCGCTCGCCGGAAATCCGGCTCCCATCATCGGTTCTACAGAATCGTCGCCCTAACCGGACATCCAGGGTGAAGCGGACATCCGGCGCCTCGAAACCCGGACATCCGGCCCGGCCCGGACGTCCGGCCTCCCTGCTGCGTGCAGCGCCTCAGGACTTGTCCTTGCCTCGCCCGAGACTATATACTTGATCCCTCCTCTTTCTAGGGTTAGCTTTGGATTAGCTCATATTTTGGTGTGAGCCTTTGCTCATCCACTTGGCTACTTCTCCTCGGAGATCAGGACCTCTGAAGAAGATCCCCCAAGCGGATTCAAGACCCCTTCTAAGGTGGACCCCATCAAGATCTCCTCTCGGAGAAAACGGCTACTCATGTATCCTTACCTTTGTTGTTCTTGAATCTTGTGCCACTCTATGTGATCGATAATCTAGCACTTGTGTGATTGGTTTCTTGTCGGTGTGAATTCCCTCTTGTTCTTCCACGTGTTTCCCTCTTGTTCTTCCGCGTGTTCTCCGTAATCCACCGTAGGATCCGCTCCAACGTGAAAGATCATCCACGTAGGGTTCCACCTACATCATCTATGGTATCATGAGCCACGTTGATCACGTTATTGGAGCCCTACCCTCTTTTCTAGCTTGATTTTGTTGTTTTTGTCCTAATTTGAAAATTCCCCACAAAATAGCCCCAAATTTTTTGTGATTTGTTAGTGTGATGAAATTTTGTTGGATTTGATCCGTGGATTTAGTGTGTTGCAGGTAGATCTAGCATTCCCCTCTTTTCACAATTTTCATCCACAAAATCGCCCAAATTTGACGGTTTCGACCTCTCCCCATGGTGTTCTTACGTGCGGACGTCCCAGCCGAGCAGCCCGGACATCCGGCAGCCGGACATCCGGCCCGATCAGCCGGACATCCGGCGCCCGGACATCCGGCTTCTAGCCCAGTTCCGGCCCCTGTAACATCAATCCCTTCCACCACCCGATCACCGCCTAACTTTCGCCAAATTTTGTCCGTGCCCACACACTTCCTACACCTCCACCACCTCCACATAACACATAATAGCCTTTTCCACTACCAATTCGACAATGTTGCCAACTTTTGCCTTGAGAATTTGAGTTGGGGTTTCCGTATCCTCTTGTGTTTGGCTATCTAGAGTGCGGTTCAACATCAACATCACCACCGCTCATCTCGCCAAGGGCGGTAACATAAATGCGACACCTTTGTCATTACTTGCAATTGCATTGATAACCATCATAGCCATCTTTTGCGTTGCTTACCCATCGAGACTAGCCATTGAGTATTGCGGCAACATGACTTGTGCACATTAGTGATCATACTCCATAGCATACATACCATACCAAAGTGGTGCATATCTTAGCATCAACTTGTGTGTCACAAAGTTGTCATCGCATACACAATTACTATCTTGGTTAGTGAAGTTTTGCATGAGAAAAGAGCTCAAAGAAAAGAGCCAATCAAGCTTTTAAGCAAAGAGAAAAGATAAGCAAAGAGCTTATGAGCAAGAACCATAGCATCATAAAACATTAAGATTGTCATACTTGATCATCTCGGATCAACACATCAACACACCATACATATAGCATACTTGGGATAGAAGTCGTTGCATTTTTGCTTAGTAGGTTGTGCACAAGTTTGTATCCGCCTATTGAGCAATCGTGCTAGCGTCTCTCTAGTGTTGTGCAACAAGAGCATCTTGGTGAATTCCACATTTTGGCTCATCCTTGGTTGCATAACCCCATATTATCTATTTGCGCGTGTGTTTCCGTGTACCATATCTTGCTATTGGTCTACTTGTTGCATTTGCAAATTTGTGAATCATTTCCAACTTTATTGAGTCTCACTTACAATTGCATCAAATTTTGTGCCACCATCCTAACGAGCTCCACCATAAGCTTTTATTTGTGTAGGTGTGAACCGACAAGAATCGGTACCAAGAGTGCTATTTCATTGTCGCATTTGAGTGAACTAGATTCATTTTCAACATCGGTCAAAGGTACATTGGTATCACGTTCTTTTCCATTCTACCACTCATCTTGCTTGGAATGATGGATAGGCCAAGTTCTTCTACCAACCCACTCTTCATCGAGCAAACGGCGACATGTCTTCATCGTCACCAAGAGCCAACTCTTTGGCGCTGCGAAGCGTTGCACCAAGAACAACAAGCAATGGCGACCGCGCCGACAACCTGCGCCACCGACTTACGACTCTCGAGCAGCGTACAAGAGACTACTTGACAACAAGTTCGAGGCTCACAAGCAAGAGAATGATGCAAGAATGGGCGAGATCCAGCGCGTTGATGAGAAAGCGGCATCATTCAACTTCTTCATCATCAAGGCCAGACGCTCGAGTCGACACTCGGCGACACCTTCTACGACTCAAGTACACCTACGCCCGAACACTCTTCATCGTGCGCTCGTCAAGACCGTCACGCATCTACGCAACCCGCTACATGACAAGCATTCACAAGAGCAAGTTGATGATCAAGTTCCTCGTCCTCAATCAAACCAAGAGGCTTTGCTCAAGCCCAAAACGACAACGTCTTAAATAGCCAACAAGAGGAAGAACGAGCTGCGTCTTCACCAAAGGCGAACAAGGCGCCAAGGCTCAAGCGTCTTCAACAACAACAACGTGAGCGCAAGCTCTTGAGAAACAGCGTGCCTTCAAGAATCAAGTAGAGTCCTAAGCCTACGCCCAATCGCGACAGGCGCAATCAAGAGGAAGCCCTTGAGAAGAGATCCAAGAGAACTACCAACCTCATGTACAGCGTCAAGTTCCTCAAGCTCCTCCACAAGCTCGTCAAGCTCCACCTCAACCTCAAGTTCAACAAGAGCAACTTGTTCATGGCCTTCCTCCGCGCCAAGAGCAACATGAAGGCAGTACATTCCATGTCAGGGCGTCATCATCAACATACGCCAACAACACAATGAAAACAGCTCTGACAAGCTAAAATTCACCATGCCCAAGTTCAATGGAAGCAATGACCCGAGACTACCTCTCGTGGGCATTGAAGGTTGACAAAATCTTCGCTTGCACAACTCTGATGAAGCGAAGAAAATAGCAATGGCATCACTTGAGTTCCAAGACTATGTGCTCATATGGTGGGAACAAATCATTGAGCGACGACAAGCAAGGGTGAACCTCCAATCACAACAGGCTCAAATGAAGGATGTCATCTTGACACGTTTGTGCCAACCTACTACAACATGACCTCTTCAAGAAACTCCAACTACTCAAGCAAGGAACAAAGAGCGTTGAAGAATATTACAAGGAAATGGAGATAGCCATGATTGAGCCAATGTCAAGGAAGATGATGAGCAAACTATAGCACGTTTCTTGAATGGACTCAATCATCCCATCAAGAAGATCGCCGACTTCCAACCATACTCATCCCTCATTGAGCTCGTGCATCAAGCTACAAAGGCGGAGCATGCAGTGCAAGATGACTTCAAATGCATGAAGTACTCATCCAAGACCTCTGGCTTCTCCAACAACCAAGCTTCAGCGACTCCTCCAACATCTACATCAACCAAGCTTTCTTCAAAAAAGCGGCGACAAGTCAAGTTACAAGAAGACATCGACAAGTTCAAGTCGTCCTCCTCCTACTACAAACAACCTCAAGCCCGTGCTTCATCCTCTCTCCGACCGATGAGACCATCAAGACAAGCTCCTTCAAGTGTTTCACTTGCGGCGGCCGAGCCACAAGTCATCTGAATGCACAACAAGCGCCCCATGATCCTCAGCAGCGATGGCACATATGACTCCATGAGTGAAGAGGAAATGGAAGCCCTTGAGCAAGTGGCCATGCACCAGCAAGTGAATGAAGAGGAAGATGATCAAGTCTTTTGTGATGAGGATTAGAGCCCCCTCTCGTTGTCTCCAAAGTCTTGACTCTCGAACATCAACAAGAAGAACCACATCTTCCACACAAAGCCGGCATCAATGGGCGGTCCATCAAAGTCATCATCGATGGAGTAGTTGCCACAACTTGCAAGTGAAGAACTATGCTCCAAGCTACAATTGGTCGAAGAAGCACCGCACCCCTACAAGGTTCAATGGCTAAGTGACTCGGCACTATAAGAGTCGACATCTGGTCCAAGTCTCCTTCAAAATTGGTGCTTATGAAGACACGTTGGAATGTGATGTGGTCCCAATGACCGTTTGCCACCTACTTCTAGGTTCGACCATGGCAATTTGACAGTGGTGTCATCCACAGCAGGCCCACCAATCACTATAGCTTCAAGATGAAAGGGAAAGAATATGCTTCGACCTATGTCTCCTAGTCATGTGATAGCGAAAAAGCAAGCCACACACATCATAGAGAAAAGAGTGAGAAGTGATCCACCCAAAAGTGAATGAGAGCCACAAGCCAAATTTGACTCTTAGCCTAGAGAAAAACCTCATTCTATTTGCCACCAAAAGTGATATGAGAGAAGTGTGAGAACCCATCTACCGTGATGCACTTTGTCCTTGTGTGCAAGGATGGAGACAAAAACTAACACCATTCACGAGCTACCTTTGGTGTTTCAATCTCTTTTTAGGAATTCCAAGATATTTTCCCGATGAGCTACCTCAGGGTCTACCTCCTCTTGAGGCATTGAGCATCGAATCGACCTCATCCGAGGGGCCACTACCAAACAAAGCTCCATACCGAGTCAATCCGGAAGAAACCAAGGAGATTCAGCGGCAAGTACAACAACTAATCGACAAAGGTCATGTGCGTGGCTTAAGCCCTTGTGCGTTCCGTTATTCTTGTGCCTAAGCCCAATGGAAGTTTCCGCGTGTTCCGATTGTAGACCTATCAATGCTATTACCGTTCGATATAGGCATCCCATTCCTCGCCTAGATGACATGCTTGATGAACTTAGTGGAGCCAACTTTTCTCAAAATTGATCTTAAAGTGGCTATTATCAAATCCGCATACAAGAGGGTGATGAATGGAAGCTGCTTTCAAAACCAAATTTGGTTTATATGAGTGGTTAGTGATGCCTATGGGTCTTTCGGAAGCTCGGTACTTTTGTGCGTCTTATGCATCATGCTTAGCCGTCCTTATATTGGAGTCTTTGTTTGTGGTTTACTTTGATGATATTCTTGTATTTAGCAAAACCATGAAAGAGCACATCAATCATGTAAAATCTGTGTTGCAAACTCTTACAAGAGAAAGCCTTTATGCAAACTTGAAAAAATGCACTTTTGGAGTTGACAAAGTGGTTTTTGGGTTTTGTCGTTTCCTCAAAGGGTGTCCATGTTGATGAATCTAAAATTGAAGCAATTAAAACTTGGCTAACCCACAATTTGCAACAAGTCGCGAAGTTTTCTTGGTCTTGCGGGTTTCTATCATAGCTTTGTGAAGATTTTAGCACAATGCGCTCCTTTGCATGCTTTGAGCAAGAAGAATACTCCCTTTGTTTGGGGAACTTTGCAATCAACGCTTTTGATGAGCTCAAGTCTTTGCTTACTCATGCTCGATTCTTGCTTTGCCCAATTTTGACAAAACTTTTGAGGTTCATTGTGATGCAAGTGGTACGGAATTGGTGGAGTTTTGATGCAAGAAAGCGAGCCATTGCTTATTTTAGTGAAAAACTCTCCGGTGCTCAACAATTATCCCATCTATGACAAAGAATTGTATGCTTTAGTCGTGTGCTACATGTTTGGGAACATTACCTTAGACCTCATGAGTTTGTCATCCATACCGATCATGAAGCGCTTAAGTACCTCAAAGGTCAAACTAAGTTAAACAAGCGTCATGCCAAATGGAGTGAATTCATTGAATCTTTTCCTTATGTGATCAAGTACATTAAGGGTAAAGAAAATGTAGTGGCGACAGCAGCTTTCACATATAAACATGCTTGTCACTCAACTTGAGTTGAATGTTATTGGTTTTGAGCATATAAAAGACTTGTATGAGCATGATCCATCTTTTGCTTCTCCTTATGCTAAGTGTTTGGCATTATCGTCTTGGGAACAATATTACATCAAGGATGGTTATCTTATGAGCTAACAAACTTTGCATTCCAGTCTTCTCTTCGTTTGCTCCTTTTGCAAGAGGCTCCGGAGGCGGACTCATGGGACACTTTGGACGCGACAAGACATTACATACGCTCTCCAACAACTACTTTTGGCCCAAGATGTTCATGACGTCTCACGCTTCACCAACCGATGTTATACATGTGCAAAAGCTAAGTCTAAAGCTCAATCTCATGGTCTTTACATACCTCTTCCTATCCCATATCAACCATGGGAAGACATTAGTATGGATTTTGTACTTGGTTTGCCTAGGACTCAAATGGCAAGGATTCCGTGTTTGTTGTTGTAGATAGAATTTCTAAATGGCACATTTCATTCCTTGTAACAAGATGAGCGATGCTTCACATGTTGCAAATCTCTTTTGTGGGAACAATAAATCTCCGATCGTGGCGTCAAGTTCTTGAGTTACTTTTGGAAGACCCTATGTGCCAAGCTCGGAATCAAGCTCTTGTTCTCCTCGGCATACCATCGGTGAGACATGACTACCTTGATGAGACCAAAATATTGCATACATGCATATTTCTCGGGTGACTAGGCCCGAAGCATGCCTTGACGGGGCGGTAGTACCGTTGCTTCATGGTAGTACGCTTTCAATGACAATGCAGCTTGTTGATAGATACCGCTCTCGGCGCCGTTCGATTCTGGAGTGTCGGGTTTTGCGAAGTAGGCGGATGGAGAGCGGTACCGCTTGGCTTGGCTGGTAGTATTACTGCTGGTAGAATACCGCTTGAAGCAATGAGTAGTACCGCTCCTCTGAGACTCTGCAGCTCCTCCTCTTGCTCTTGGTGTCCATCTTGGGCTGCAGCTTCTCCTAGGTTGGTTCCTTGGTACCTAAGCATGCACAACATTCGGATTGAGGTAGTAGCCATGTCTCGAGAGGGTCATATGATATTTCACTAAGGAGAGAAGTCACCTCGGTCTCGAGAGCTCGAGCTCGTGCTCTAGTCATGGGTCCTCTTGGCTCTTGATGAGGCGGTTGTGGATGCATGGGGATGATGTGGGATGCTCCGCATCACTACAAAACAAAGACAAAGGAAAATTGTGTGTTAGTGGTAGTGTACACATCATCCATCTTGATGCTTTATGCATGTGTGGGTTAGTACAAAATAGCCAATGCTCAAATAAATGAGATGTGTGATATAGAAACATGTCATCCATCATGAGAGGTTTGTTATTATGTATAACATAATGGAGACTCAAATTATGTAATGCATCATGGGAAATATGTAGAGCATTGTTATGTGGGATGCATATGGTGCAAGCAATTATGAAAATCATGCAAAGTATGGAATGCATCAAAATCTCCTAATATGTAGAGAAACTATGGGGTCTCCTCATGAGCATTAATGGAAACATCACATGGAGAATATTGACAACATCCAAAACAATGCATATTTGGAACACTGTGATCATGGCATGGTGATGCGGAGCATCCCGTTCATCACCATGTACCTCCGACTACTCTCCAAGCCCAGTGGACATATGAAGAGACTCGAACAAAGCGCCATTGGACACAAGGTGAACTTCGCTCCTCTCAGACCTTCACTTCCCACATGTGAGACATGGTTACTACCTCAAATATATGTGCTATGCATGACCAGGAACAAGGAGGAAGACCATGGACAAGGCAGGCGAAGACACAAAGTACAAGGACCAAGAGAGGCGGCGGCTTCGGCGGCGGACGTCCGACCGGGCCGGACGTCGAGCAGGACCGGACGTCAAGCGACTCCCAGCTCAGACGACGGCCCCCTCCAGACGTCCGTGCAGCCACGAACCAAATCTGCGGACATCGAAGATCACGGACGTCCGGACCCCATGACCTCCGGACGGCCGACCCCCTCGACGTCCGAAGAAGCATGCCGGGCGAATCTACGGACGTCCGAAGAGCACTGGGCGTCCGGACCTTCCGAGCCTCCGGACGGCGGAACCCTCGGACGTCAAGCGCCTGTCTGCGCAGTGTGTTGGGCCGCAGCCGCCCCTTCACTTACTTCTTCGTGGCCCATGACTATATATCCCTCCTCCTAGTTAGGGTAGCAAAGTTAGCTCATATTTGTGTGAGAGCTTTGCTACTTCTCCTCGGAGATCAGGACCTCTACGGAGAAGATTCCCAAGCGGATTCAAGACCCCCTTCTAGGGTGGACCCATCAAGACCTCCTCTCGGAGAAGAACGGCTACTCGTGTATCTTTACCTTTATTGTTCTTGAATCTTGTGCCACTCTATGTGTTATCGATCTAGCGCTTGTGTGATTGATTTCTTGTCGGTTGAGTGATCTCTCTCTCGTTTTCCCGTGTTTTCCCTCTTGTTCTTCAGCGTGTTCTTCGTGATTCGTGAGGATCCGCTCCAACGTGAAAGATCGTCCTAGGGTTCTGCCTATATCATCTATGGTATCGAGCCCGTTGATCACGTTTTGGAGCCCTACCCTCTTTTCTAGCTTGATTTTGTTGTGTTCTTGCCTAAATCCAAAATCCCAATAGCCCCAAATTTTTTTGTGATTTGTTTGTTTGATGATGTTTTGTTGATTTTGATCCATGGATTTGCTTGGTTTCAAGTGGATCTAGCATTTCCCCAAGTTTCCCGTCTTTCATCCACAAAATCTGAATTTGACTCGAAATCCAATTCCGCAAAATCGCGTCCGGATCAATTTTGACCCAAGTTGACCCCGACCACGGACGACGGAGTTTTCTGACGTCCGGGCCCTGGAACGACGGACGTCCGACCTTTTCCGGACGACCGGAACTAACCGAACTGAATTTACGGATGTCCGACCATTTCCGGACGTCCGTAACCTGTAATTTCAGATTTCGCTGATTTTGTTTTGTCCATAACTAATTCATCCGGTCCGATTTTGGCGTTCTTTAGCTCGTTTTGAAGCTATTGACATCCCCTTCCATAAAAATAATACCACCACCATTTGACTCCATCAAATTTTTGAAAATTTGGCAAGTTTGCCTAGGGCTTCCACCACATCCTCCGCATAGCCACCACCGACTTCCAAACCTAACCAATTTTGTTCCCCATAGCATTAGTGGTTGCTTGAGTAGTGATTCGAGTCTCCTAAGGTGTTTGGCTACTTAGGGACGATTGCTTCATCAACCACCACCACCACTTCCACATAACTTTGCCCACCCGCTAACCAACCCAACTTAACCCAATTTTGTTTGAGCTTGTGAGTTGTGGTTTGTGTCTCCTAAGGTGTTTGGCTACTTAGGACAACCTACAACATTGACTCGCATAACCCACCATTCCACTTCCGCATTGCCAAGTGCAAACCACCACTGCATTCCCACTACCATTTTTGACATTTGACGTTTGAGATTTTGAGTTAGCGGTTTTCCCGTTTCCTAAGGTGTTTGACTTACTTAGGGAGAGTCTCCATCATCTTGGTATCTACATCAAGAACACCACTCATCATCATGGACGGTATCCATATCATCTTGGTATCGTGGTACCCTCCATTGTATATTCCTTTGCCATTGCATTGTTAACCTAGCTTTTTCGTTACTTGCCTATCGAGACTAGCCATTTGAGTATTGCCGCAACGTTACTTGTGCACATTAGTGATCCTTCCATTACATACCATACCATATCATATTGGTATCATATCATCCATTGTGTCTCAAGTTTGTTCCGCATATACAATTTTATCTTAGTTTGTGCATTGTGCAAAGTGGCCATAGAAAAAAAAGAGAATAAGCTTTTAAGCAAAGAAAAAGAGAGAGCAAAGAGCTTGTAAGCAAGTGCCATAGCATCATAACCATTGCATATAAGATTGTCATATCCGATCATCTTGGATCATCTTGAAAACAAGAACCATACATACATAGCATACTTGGATAGTTTATCCATTTTGCATCTTATAGGTTGTGCACAAGTGTCGTATCCGCCTATTGAGCAATCGTTCTAGCGTCTCTCTTGAGTTGTGCAACAGCGTTTTGGTGGATTCCACATTTTGAGCTCATTCCTTGGTTGCACGGCCCCATTTATCTATCCGTGTGTGTGTTTCCGTGTGCCTCATATTGCTATTGGTCCATTTGTTTCACTTGCGAATTTGTGAATCTCTTTCAACATTATTGACTCTTGCTAACATTTTGCATTAAATTTTGTGCCACTATCCTCACGAGCTCCTCCATAAGCTTTACTTGTGTAGGTGTGAGAACCGACAAGATTGGTACCAATAGTGCTATTTCATTGTCCGCATTTGAGTGAACTTGATTCATTTTCAACATCGGTCAAGGTACATTGGTATAAGTTCTTCTCTTTCTCCCTCATATTTGCTCGAGTCTTGTGATGGATAGGCAAGGCATTTCATTTCCGGTCTTCGACAACAACGGGCGTGAACAACTACATCACCAGCGTCTCTCTTGATCTACAACGACAAGTGCAAGGCACACAATCAAGATTGCGAGCGCGCCGAGAACATCTCCATCGACATTCATCACTCCGAAGCAAGGAGAAGGGACTACCGACAAGAAGCTTGCGCGCATATAAGGAGCAAGATGCAAGGATGGAGAGATCGGGCCTTGATCAAGTCTTCTTCCTTCGTCATCTTCAAGGCGGCGGCGTTCAAGCCACAAGTCTTGGAGGCGTAAGCGATGCAAGCGCAAATCGCTCTCGCCCATCTACATGGCGACCACCATCACATTCGTGATCAACATCGTCATGAAGGGCAAGTCACCTCAAGCATCATGTGCCGCGGCGGCCGTGAGCGACTTCTACTACGAGCTCAAGCACGACATCGACATCATCATCATGAAGATGCTCCACAAGCGCAAATGCATGAGTCCCAACAAGCCCTACTTCATGCCAAGTCGAGCTTCATAAGCACAAGAAGACCGGCGAGGCGACCACCACGGCAGGCGCTGGCTACATCAACCACCGGCATCTTAGCAAGTGTTCTCAAAACATCTTAAGCCTTTGGGCGTCGGCATCTTCGCCTACTTCCCGTGTTCGCCTACATCGACTTCATAAAGTCCAGGCGACTACCTCTGGCGAGCGACACTTCCATCTTGAAGCCCCTCAAGGAAGATGGCGAGCATTCCCTTGGTCATGGAGACGAGCTACGAGGTGCCACATCATATGGGCCTCCCACACCAGGCGGTGACAAGGCAGTCGAGCAAGGGTCATCCCCCGACCCGGGCATGAACCTCTTCAACAACATGAAGGCAGCGTCATTGGACTCATACTCCGAGTCAAGCTACTGACAGCGCATGGGAACATTGCACCTACATCTCTCGGCACCCACATATCATGAGATGACCCAATTTCCATGTGAGAGAGCCACCACCACATGGTGACATGGTGACTCCACCCTATGACATTGAGTGCATTTCCTATGAGAGGATGAGTGTGACCACCACTAGTCCCACACATGAGAGCATGCCACATCCGATGTGAGGTTGGCGCCATTGAGTGACTCCACCCACCATCTGAGTGAGAGCATCCTTGAGGGAGTGGTGAGACAACACTTAGTGAGTGAGTGGTAGTTGGCACATGAGGCCACTATAATTTCTAACGACTTAACCTCTACTCCTAGTGTGTTTTCTTCTCTGGTGCTAGGTCTCCTACATGGCGACATGCCTATCCTCGATGAGTCCATCCCTACATTGGAGCAGCGATGGCCATGGTGGGCGATGATGCCCCCACATGGTTCCATCAACATGAAGATGACAACAATGGATCATTGACACCTCACCTACAACACATGGCGATGCTCCAAAGGTAACATAGGTGATGGTGCTTTTCTTGTCCCACTAGTGGACTCTCTTGACATTGATTACTCCCATGATGTTGACCCACCTATTCATATGCTTCAAGCTAGTGAGACTTCTTCATGCCTAGACTTACCTATTTATGATGAATATGATGATGAGCATGTTGAGTTACCTAGTTGTGATGCTATGCTTCATAGGATATCATGTGAAAATTCTTTTGGTCACATTATGTTTGATAATCCGCTTACCTTGTCATATGCTATGAGTGAGATCTCCCATATTGCATCATTTCAATCTCAACATAGTAATTATGCATGCCCCATTAAAATAAATCCCATTTGCACTTATGGCATAGATGACGAGATGATGGTCATTGGCTTTTGTTTTTCATGTGATGATATTGCCATGCTTCCTTTACATGATTCATAATTCATCTACTATGTCATGCCATGATCACATTAGACCAAATATGCATTGTTTTGGATGTTGTCAATATTCTCCATGTGATGTTTCCATTAATGCTCATGTGGAGACCCCATAGTTTCCTCATGCATATTAGGAGATTTTGATTCATCCCATCCTTTGCATGATTCCCATAATTGCGTGCACCATATGCATTCCATGAATAACAATGCTCTAGATATTTCTCATGATGCATTACACAATTTGAGTCTCCATTATGCTATACATAACAACAAACCTATCATGATGGATGGCATGTTTCTATATCACGCATCTCATTTATTTGAGCATTGGCTATTTTGTGCTAACCAACACAAGCACGTATGCATCATGATGGATGATCGTACATCTACCACGCACACACAATTTTTCCTTTGTCTTTGTTTTGTGTAGGTACTCACATTTCGTCTTCTCAATCCCAAGAATTGTGAAGCGAGCTCTTGAAACAGCGATGACTTGGGATCACGTGGACTTTCATGCCCACCATTCCTTTTGCGCAGGACTCTGCATCTCTTCTACTTGGCTCTCCACGGCTTTGGGCTATTTACCACTTGTTACCTTATGCCCATTCTATCGTGTTCCCTTTGCATGTTATGCTTGCTTCTATGCCTTTGCCATGCAATTGTGACCCTTGCTTGCATATACCCAGGATTACGTTACTCCTATGTGTAGTTGCATGCTTGGTGGAGATCCTTGTTGCTTTTGCCATGTTTATCATGTGCCCCATGCTATTAATGCTTGTTGTGTTGGGAGAGTCATGATGATCCATTGCTATTTACATATGGCCTCTGCAATACATTGATGATAATTTTCTCATATCTTGCTTTCATGCTTGTGCTATGCCATGTGAATTATCCATGCCCACTATTTGCACACATGACATGCCCTTGATTCCATCTAGTATGTTGCATCTTACTTTTCTACTAGCTTGACTTGATCGCTATGATTGCTTGCTATGTTGCAACACCCATGTTCCACTATTACTGCTTTCTTGGGTTGATGACATATATGTTCATGCCTCTCACATGATATATCTTGTTTATTGTCGCTTGCCTCCTATAGTTGCCTCTATGCTTCATGGTCTTGGAGACTTTGACAACTCACTTGTGATGCATGCTTGTTTACTTGAGCCTATTGTATTTGGTTGTTCTCGCATCATATGCCTCCATACTATGAAATGCTCCCTTGTTCTTTCTTATGATGAGCATGATGCATACACTTGTTGGGTATCTTACCACATGAATGTTAGGTTTTGCACTTCCGCTAACCTCATTTGTTTTCGAATGTTTGTCATGTTCTTTCATTTTGAAGGATTCACAGGCGGTAACATCACGAGACAACTTTCTTATGTGAAGGCATACAAGATCATAACTCCATCATCATTGAGAACCTCCTAAAGGTGACCTCCTTCTCTTTGAGCCATCCTCAAGTTTGCATATTGGATGGGTCACTCTTTCGTTGTTGTTTCTTTCTTGTTGCCTACATGTTACATCCATTGGATGGAGGAGCAACATTGGAGATTAGCTCTTTGGACCTTCACATTGAGGCGCTTCACTTATTGGATGCATCTTTGGAATTCCACTCATACCACGACATCGAGCATTGGTACACCACCATCTCCATACTTGTTGATTGTGCTCATACATGTCATGCTCGATGGACATATCATTCTCACCACAAATTTGCACCTATGCTTGGATTGACACATTATGATGGTCTTGTTGCACCTCTACCCATGTCATCCATGATATATGAACTTGTGCATTCTCTTAGCAAATTTGTTGTGATCTTTCTTGATAGCATCTTCATACATAATGATCACATTGCCTATCATTAATTGCATGATAACATAATCATGTTGAGCATCCATTGCCATATTCATGCTATTGATAAACCGTCTCACTATGACATCATTTTGCACCGTGGTTGCATTGCTCATACTCATAACACAATTGTGTGCACAATGATTGCATTTGTTCCCATGAATGCTTTGCATCTCATTCTAGATCATCTTGATAAGCTTCATGCGCTTTGTCACAACCAATCTTGCCAGACTCATTCTTACATGATGGACACTTTGTGCGATAACCATTGTATTTCGAGTGTTTCTTGTGTTTGCTCTTTTGCATGTCTATCACTCGGCGACACCTTGGACTACTTGGATTAGCCATGTCTTCAACCGTCCAACTACAAGTCCATCTCGACAACCGTTTCCATGGTGATGAGGATCACGATCCAGGTCGGATCTTTCCCAAGGGAGGGAGATGATGCGGAGCATCCGTTCATCACCATGTACACTCAGACTACTCTCCAAGCCCGAGCGACATATGGCGAGACCTCGAACAAACGCCATTGGACACAAGGTGAACTTCGCTCCTCTCCGACCTTCACTTCCCACATGAGACATGGTTACTACCTCAAATATATGTGCTATGCATGACCAGGAACAAGGAGGAAGACCATGGACAGGCAGGCGAGGACACAAAGTACAAGGACCAAGAGGAAGCTGGCGAAGCTGATGGCGGACGTCCGACCAGGACGAACGTCCGACCAGGACCGGACGTCAAGCGACTCGAGCTCGGACGACCGGCCCCCTCCGACGTCCGTGCGGCTCACAGACAAATCTGCGGACATCCGAAGATCACGGACGTCCGGACCCCATGAGCCTCCGGACGGCCGACCCTCAGACGTCCGACCGAGCATGCCCGAGCAGAATCTACAGACGTCGAAGAGCACGGACGTCCGGACCTTCCCGAGCCTCGGACGGCCGGAACCCTCCGGACGTCGGCCTTTGTCTGCGCCTGATGTGTTGGGCGCAGCCCATGTACCCCTTCACTTACTTCTTCGTGGCCCATGACTATACTCCTCCACCTCCTCCTAGTTAGGGTAGCAAAGGATTAGCTCATATTTGTGTGAGAGCTTTGCTCGTCCCATAGCTACTTCTCCTCGGATCAGGGACCTCTGGAGAAGATTCCCAAGCGGATTCAAGACCCCTTCTAGGGTGGACCCATCAAGACCTCCTCTCGGGAAGAATGGCTACTCGTGTATCTTTACCTTTACTGTTCTTGAATCTTGTGCCACTCTATGTGTTCATCGATCTAGCGCTTGTGTGATTGATTTCTTGTCGGTTGAGTGATCTCTCTCTCGTTTTCCCCGTGTTTTCCCTCTTGTTCTTCCGCGTGTTCTTCGTGATTCACCGTAGGATCCGCTCCAACGTGAAAGATCGTCCACCTAGGGTTCTGCCCTATATCACATGGTATAGTAGATGGATTACGCAAATCATGTAAAGGAAGCATTGCAATATCATCACATGAAAAACAAAAACCAATGACCATCATCTCGTCATCTATACCATAAGTGCAAATGGGATTTATTTTAATGGGGCATGCATAGTTACTATGTTGAGATTGAAATGATGCAATATGGAGATCTCACTCATAGCATATGACAAGTTCAATGGATTGTCAAACATGCGTGACCAATAGAATTTTCACATGATATCCTATGGAGCATAGCATCACAACTAGGCAATTCAACATGCTCATCATCATATTCATCATAAATAGGTAAGTCAAGGCATGAAGAAGTCTCACTAGCATGAAGCATGGGAATAGGTGGGTCAACATCATGGGAGCAATCAATGTCAAGAAGCGGCCACTAGTGGGACAAGAAACACTTGTCACCTATGTTACGTTTGGGCGTCGCTCATGTGTTGGTGAGGTGTGAAGATCCACCGTTGTCATCTTCGTTTGATGAAACCATGTGGGGTGCATCATTGTCCACCATGGCCATCGTCGTTCCATTGGAGGGATGGACTCGTCGAGATAGGTATGTCGTCATGTGGAGACCTAGCACCAAAGAAAACACACTAGGAGTAGAGGTAAGTGATGCGGAGCATCCCGATCATCCCCATGGACCTACAACCATCTCATCAAGAGCCAAGAGGACCCATGACACGAGCTAGAGCTAGAGCTCTCGAGCGAGGTGACCTCCTTCCTTATTGATATCGCATATGATCCACTCGAGACATGGCTACTACCTAAGTCATATGCTATGCATGATCAGGTGTCAAGGGAACCTCCGAGGTGCTGCGTGAAAGCGGACAAGTCCCCAAGTACAAGGATGAAGGAACACGGCGAGAGAGCAGGAGCGCTCAGCCGGACATCCGGCCCCATGCGGACATCCGGCTCTTCTGAAGCCCGATATCCGGCCCCTTCGCCCGAAATCGCCCCTCCATCACCGAATACTGGGAGACCCAGACCAGCGGACATCGGCCTCCCGCCCGGACATCCGGCCCGTCCAAAGCCGGATATCCGGCCTTTCTGCAATCCGGCTCCCATCATCGATTCTGCAGAATGGTCGCCCTAACCGGACATCGGGCTGGAAGCCCAGACATCCGGCGCCTGCAACCGGACATCGGCCCGCGCCCGGACGTCCGGCCTCCCTGCTGCGTGCAGCGCCTCCGGGACTTGTCCTTGTACCCTCGCCCGAGACTATATATACTTGATCCTCCTCTTTCTAGGTTAGCTTTGGATTAGCTCATATTTTGGTGTGAGAGCCTTTGCTCATCCACTTGGCTACTTCTCCTCGGATCAGGACCTCTCTGAAAGATCCCCAAGCGGATTCAAGACCCCCTTAGGGTGGACCCCATCAAGATCTCCTCTCGGAGAAGAGCGGCTACTCATGTATCCTTACCTTTGTTGTTCTTGAATCTTGTGCCACTCTATGTGATCGATAATCTAGCACTTGTGTGATTGGTTTCTTGTCGGTTGTGAATTCCTCTTGTTCTTCCCGTGTTTCCCTCTTGTTCTTCCGCGTGTTCTCGTAATCCACCGTGGGATCCGCTCCAACGTGAAAGATCATCCACGTGGGTTCCACCCTACATCATCTATGGTATCATGAGCCACGTTGATCACGTTATTGGAGCCCTACCCTCTTTTCTAGCTTGATTTTGTTGTTTTTGTCCTAATTTGAAAATTCCCCACAAAATAGCCCCAAATTTTTTTGATTTGTTAGTGTGATGAAATTTTGTTGGATTTGATCCGTGGATTTCGTGTGTTTTGAGGTAGATCTAGCATTCCCCTCTTTCACAATTTTCATCCACAAAATCGCCCAAATTTGACGGTTCGACCTCTCCTTGGTGTTCTTCGTGCCGGACGTCCGGCCAGCAGCCGGACATCCGGCAGCGGACATCGGCCCGATCAGCCGGACATCGGCGCGGACATCGGCTTCAGCCCGGATTCCGGCCCCTGTAACATCAATCCTTCCACGATCACCTTCTTTCGCCAAATTTTATCGTGCCCACACACTTCCATACCTCCACCACCTCCACATAACACCAATAGCCTTTCCACTACCAATTCGACAATGTTGCCAACTTTGCCTTGAGAATTTGAGTTGGGGTTTCCGTATCCTCTTTGTGTTTACTATCTAGAGTGCGGTTCAACATCAACATCACCACGCTCATCCTCGCCAAGGGCGGTAACATCGTCGACACCTTTGTCATTACTTGCAATTGCATTGATAACCATCATAGCCATCTTTTTGCGTTGCCCCGCCGAGACTAGCCATTGAGTATTGCCGGCAACATGACTTGTTTAGTGATCATACTCCATAGCATACATACCATACCAAAGTGGTGCATATCTTAGCATCAACTTGTGTCACAAAGTTGTCATCGCATACACAATTACTATCTTGGTTCGTGAAGTTTTGCATGAGAAAAAGAGCTCAAAGAAAAAGCCAATCAAGCTTTTAAGCAAAGAAAGATAAGCAAAGAGCTTATGAGCAAGAACCATAGCATCATAAACATTAAGATTGTCATACTTGATCATCTTGGATCAACACATCAACACACCATACATATAGCATACTTGGGATAGAAGTCGTTGCATTTTTGCTTAGTAGGTTGTGCACAAGTTTGTATCCGCCTATTGAGCAATCGTGCTAGCGTCTCTAGTGTTGTGCAACAAGAGCATCTTGGTGAATTCCACATTTGGCTCATCCTTGGTTGCATAACCCCATATTATCTATTTGCGTGTGTTTCCGTGTACCATATCTTGCTATTGGTCTACTTGTTGCATTTGCAAATTTGTGAATCATTTCCAACTTTATTGAGTCTCACTTATTGCATCAAATTTTGTGCCACCATCTAACGAGCTCCACCATAAGCTTTTATTTGTGTAGGTGTGAGAACCGACAGAATCGGTACCAAGTGCTATTTCATTGTCCGCATTTGAGTGAACTAGATTCATTTCAACATCGGTCAAAGGTACATTGGTATCGTTCTTTCCATTCTACCACTCATCTTGCTTGGAATGATGGATAGGCCAAGTTCTTCTACCAACCTCTTCATCGAGCAAGGCGACGACATGTCTTCATCGTCACCAAGAGCCAACTCTTTGGCGCTGTGGCGTGCACCAAGAACAACAAGCAATGGCGACCGCATAAACAACCTGCCACCGACTTCGACTCTCGAACAGCGTACAGAGACTACCGACAACAAGTTCGAGGCTCACAAGCAAGAGAATGATGCAGAATGGGCGAGATCCGGCGTTGATGAAAACCGGCATCATTCAACTTCTTCATCATCAAGGCGAACCTTCGAGTCGACACTCCGGCGACACCTTCTCGACTCAAGTACACCTCGCCGAACACTCTTCGCGTGCCGCTCGTCAAGCCGTCCGCATCTAGCAACCCGCTACATGACAAGCATTCACAAGAAGCAAGTTGATGATCAAGTTCCTCGTCCTCAATCAAACCAAGAGGCTTTGCTCAAGCCCAAAACGACAACGTCTTAAGTAGCCAACAAGAGCAAACGACACGTCTTCAAAGGCGAACAAGGCGTAAGCTCAAACGTCTTCAACAACAACAACGTGAAGCGCAAGCTCTTGAGGCGCGCGTGCCTTCAAGAATCAAGTAGAGTAAATGCGCCTACATGTCGCGGCAAGGCGCAATCAAGAGAAGCCCTTGAGAAGAGATCCAAGAGAACTACCAACCTCATGTACAACGTCAAGTTCCTCAAGCTCCTCCACAAGCTCGTCAAGCTCCACCTCAACCTCAAGTTCAACAAGACAACTTGTTCATGGCCTTCCTCGCCAAGAGCAACATGAGAGTACATTCCATGTCAAGGGCGTCATCATCAACATCGCCAACAACACAAGGGGAAAATATTTGTTGTCGTGGATAGATTCTGAAAATGGCACACTTTATACTGGCATAAAGCGATGATCTGTTAATGTTGCTGATTTGTTCTTTCATTGAAATTATTCTCTTGCATGGTGTGATAGAGGCAAGGTGTCGATGTTTGATGAGATGGTGGCTATCGTTTACTGTGGAGTCGACCTTGTGATCCGACTACGACGTCGAGCGTCGCGCCTTAGCAATCGCTAAACCAACTTCAGGGTTATTGACCACTGCGGAACGATCAACCTGACCACGAGGGCTGTTTCCTGCAGCAAGCGAAGAACAAGCAAGAACTGAGATTGCAATCTGGATATTGCGAATATAAGATGAAAGCTTTATTGATCAAGGTGGGGTTACTGTGGCGCCTTTATGCAGTCGATTGAACACAAGCGAAATGCGCAGATTGCAGCTATGGCGAACTTTTAATCTAAACAAAACCCAAGGTCTAAGCAGGGGCCCTAAGGCTGTATATATGGAGGAAGAGGGATTTCGTGGCCCTTGGTGGAGGGTCGAAATCAACCCTAACTCTTGTTTCCCCACACATACGGACTCTAAAACAGCCTATACTTAAGTATTTCGAAATTACATGGGCTGGCCCAATAATAAGGTGATGTAGCACCTAGAATAGCCTATGGGCGAATATTATGAAGTGGCATCTTGTATATTTCGTCCAAGGCCTCATGCACTCATTAGGGTGGCTTCAAAGTCTGGAATCATCACTTGTAACTCCGTTCTTGTTCCCCTTGCGCATGCCAACATCTCCATGCTTGAACTTGCTCCAAGGTTCATCTTTCTTGTCCATGGTAGGCCCTTCATTTGTAAGCAAAACAAATGTATCCAATTTAAGCAGCATCATATTCTCATGCACATTAGAATCGTTACCAAAAGCGAAAGTACGATAATTCAATTGGCGTCTTGCTGAGCTCGAGTAATTGGTCCGATATGTATAGCAGCAGGGGCTGTGGGTGTAACAATGGTATTGATGTCCTCATCATCCTCCCTTCTTGAAATGAAGTCGTCCTCGACGAGCTCATCTTCCTCACCCAAATAAGGCTTCAAATCTGCAATATTAAAAGTGGGACTAACCCCAAAATCTTGAACAACTCAAGTTTATATGCATTATCATTTATTTTCTCTAACACCTTAAATGGACCATCAGCACGTGGCATTAGCTTTGATTTGCGCAAATTAGGAAACCTATCCTTACGCATAAATGTAACCAAACAAGATCTCGGTGCAAAGACAACATGTTTTCTACCCTTATCTCTAGCAAGTTTATATTTAGCATTCATCGCTCAATGTTTTCCTTAGTTAACTCATGCATTTTAAAATCAATTCATACGTTCTTTAGCATCAAAATTAACCTTCTCCGAAGATGGAAGAGGCAACAAATCAATAGGTGCGCGAGGAAGGAAGCCATACACAATTTCAAAAGGGCACATCTTAGTAGTAGAATGCAATGAGCGATTATAAGCAAATTCAATATGAGGCAAGCATTCTTCCCACATTTCTTATTATTCTTCAAAACAGCCCTAAGCATAGTAGACAATGTTCTATTGACTACTTCAGTTTATCCATCGGTTTGGGGGTGACAAGTAGTACTAAAAGCAGTTTAGTCCCCAACAGCCCATAAACATCTCAAAAGTGGCTAAGAAATTTAGTATCACGATCTGAAACAATAGTATTTGGCACACCATGCAGCGAATAATTTCACGAAAGAACAAATCAGCAACATTAACTGTATCATCGCTTTTATGACATGGTATAAAGTGTGCCATTTTGAGAATCTATCCACGACAACAAATATGCTATCCCTCCCTTCTTTGTTGAGTAAACCTAAAACAAAGTCCATAGATATATCCTCCCAAGGAACACTAGGCCAGGCAAGGCATATATAAACCATGAGGATTGAGTCGTGACTTAGCTTTTGACATGTAGTGCAGCGAGCTACAAAGCGCTCAACATCCCGTCTCATCTTTGGCCAAAAGAAATGTGTAGCAAGTATATCCTCCGTCTTCTTCACGCCAAAGTGTCCCATTAATCCTCCTCCATCGCCTCCTACAACAACAAAAGGCGAACGAGCTAGCGAGGAATGCATAGCTTGTTAACGAACACAAAACCATCATTAATAACGAACTTGTTCCATGTTCTTCCCTCTTTACAATTCTGCATTGCATCTTTAAAATCAGCATCATGCACATATTGATCTTTGATGGTCTCCAAACCAAATATTTTGAAGTCAAGTTGTGAAAGCATAGTATATTGAGAGACAAAGCATCGCAATAAATTTTCTTTACCCTTCTTGTGTTTAATGACATAAGGAAAGTCTCAATGAATTCAACCCATTTAGCATGTCTACGATTCAGTTTAGCTTGACTTTTAATATGTTTCAAAGATTCATGATCAGAATGTATAACAAATTCTTTGGGCCATAAATAATGTTGCCATGTCTCTAAAGTCGAACAAGAGCATATAATTCTTTGTCATAAGTAGAATAGTTCAGACTAGGCCCTCAATTTTTCAGAAAAGTATGCAACAGGTTTGCCATCTTGTAATAACACCTCTAATCCAATTCCACTAGCATCACATTCAAGCTCAAAAGTCTTATTAAAGTCAGGAAGTTGGAGTAAAGGCATGTGTCAACTTATCTTTCAATACCGTGAAGGCTTCTTCTGCGGTACCCCAAACAAAAGGCACATCCTTCTTTGTAAGCTCATTGAGAGGTGCACAATGGTGCTAAAGTCTCTCACAGCCTATAGAAACCAGGTCCAAGAAAACTCCTCACTTGTGTGACCGTTTTGGGCTCGCCAATCTCAATAGCTTCAATCTTGGCTTTATCAACTTCAATTCCACGTGGAGTAACAACATAGCCAGAAAAGATACTCGGTCGGTGCAAAGTGCACTTCCAAGGTTACCAAACAAGCGTGCATCACGTAGAGCATTAAAAACAACACGTAAATGTTCCAAATGTTCTTCAAAGATTTGCTATAAATCAGTATATCATCAAGTAAACTACCACAAATCGTCCAATGAAAGACGTAAAACTTGTTCATTAATCTCATGAAAGTACTAGGTGCATTAGTTAACCCAAAGGCATGACTAACCACTCATATAATCCAAACTTAGTTTTAAATGCTGTTTTCCATTCATCTCCCAATTTCATACGAATTTGATGGTATCCACCATAAATCAACTTTGGAGAATATTGTAGACCCTCAATTCATCAAGCATATCATCTAGCCTAGGAATAGGATGGCGATAACGAATAGTAAATTATTAATGCCTCTACAATCCACATCTGGGTACCA